>WSYH01001969.1:0-100242 GCA_036426205.1 Ascaphus truei | reverse complement strand
ATTTATGTCAAAAATGAATGTTGTTCTGACTAGGAATTTATTAAATGTATTGGCACTGATTACTGCGTGGAGTGACAGAGGGACACCGGAGAAGCGGCTGCAGTTCATCTCTATGGCAGTGAACAGACCCGCTTATTGCCCACCTGACAACCCAGCACGGATGAACTCAAACTGGACCAGCACAGTCTCACCAAGTTCGTGGAAGGTACTGATCAGATTGACAATTTCTTAAAGAACTTTGAAACGCAGTGCTGACGGTACAAAGTGCTTCCCCAGCATAGGGTTGCACGTTTCGACCCCTTAATGTCCGGCTTGGCTAAGCAGACGATGATGGCGCTTCCAGAGGAGTATGCTGATGATTATGACCACCTGAAAGAACTGTTGCTATTTCAGTATGGTTTACCCCTGAAGCCTACCGGGGTAAATTCCGGCTGGAAGAGAGGCAGCCTCTGGAGTCCTATGTCACCTATGTGACCCGCATGGCATTGTACGGGATTCGCTGGGTGGAGGGCTATGAGGCCAGGACTTACCAACACCTGCTGGACCTCATCTTTCAGGAGCAGCTCATGCAGCAGTGCCCGCCGGCAGTGAGGGCTTGGGTGTACGATAAAAAGCCCAAGACATACACGGAGGCCGCGAGGCTAGCAGATGACTATGTGGCCAGCCGAGACCTGATGCCTACCAAGGTACCAACCAAGGCGGCGGCAGTGCCGGCCAAGAAGGCTGCTAATACCCCCCAATGGACTCAGAGGCCGCCTGCGGGCAGCAATCCACAGAAGGCGGGGGAGCTCCGGCACGAGCGCCAGTGCTACAACTGCAACCGCACTGGTCACATCAGACCATATTGCCCGGAACCCTTGCGTTCCAGTGGACTCCATCAGGGGCAACGCACCCCAGCTGCGAAGCCGGTAGCCCGCGTGCGGGTGGCTTCCACGAAAGAACCCAGACAGGTCATGGAAACAACTCCCAGCGAGACGTCCCATGTCACCCCTGTTCCGGTTTCATCGGTGCCTACAGCCAGGAGCGGAGGACAGACCAGCGCAGCCCTGCAGCAGACGGACGGCCGGAGCAGACATCTCACCCCGGTCAGTCGGTGACCGGCAAGCAGTCGGCTTGCTGGATTCAGGAGCTGCAGTGACCCTGGTCCGACCTGATATGGTCCGGCCAGAGGAATTGCTCCCCGGCCCTGGGATGCAGATCACAGTGGCCGATGGAGAGACATGTTTCTTGCAAGTGGTCAGAATCTTTTTGGATTGGGGGGAGGGCCAGGGTGTGCGGGAGGTGGGGTTTTTACCCGGTTTGGATGCTGAAATTCTTCTTGGCAACGATCTGGGACCGATGACCTGCACCTACGACCGCGTGTCCAAGCCTGCTGCAGTCGCGGCGGGTACCCGGAGTCAGACAGCGGCAATGGGGCAGCACCAGTCTCCCAGCCTTTGGGACCAACGTTAGCGGAGGGCGCAGAGGAGCCCGGGGAGGTAAGCCAGGATCAGTTGCAACCACAGAGTGACTTACTGTTTCCCCTCACCCTTCCCCATTCTCCGGACAATGACATGACTGGGGGGTGGCCAGAATTTGGAGCCCAGTTTAGGGAGGCAATGAAGACGGACCCTACCCTGGCCGGCGTGAGACTTTGGGCGTCCGAATCTCAGGCAGGGGAAGGCACTGAGCACTGCCTATGGTATAAGGGACTCCTGTATAGAGAAGAAAGGAACCCAGGGATAGAGGAGGGATTGACCGGTAAGCGACAGCTAGTAGTGCCCCAGGGGTACCGACAGCAATTGTTACGGGTAGCTCATTCTATTCCGTTAGCGGGACATCAGGGGGTCAACAGAACGCGAGCCTGGTTATTACAGCGTTACTACTGGCCGGGGGCATAACGGGATGCGAGCAATTTCTGCTGCTCTTGTGATGCCTGCCAGCGAGTGGCTAAGGCGGGCGACCATGTGAAGGCACCCCTGAGACCCCTACCGATAATAGGGGAACCCTTCCAGAAGGTAGCGATGGACCTGATAGGACCCCTTATGATTCCTAGCAGGTTAGGGAAGCGCTACATCCTCACGGTGGTGGATTTTGCCACCCGGTACCCTGAGGCGGTAGCGCTTGGCACCATATTACCAAGACAGTGGCAGCAGCCCTGCTGAACATCTTTTCTAGGGTAGGTTTCCCTAGTGAGATCCTAACCGATCAGGGGTCGCAGTTCATGAGTGAACTGTTACATTGTCTCTGGGATGAATGCGGTGTACAGCACCGGCGCACTACCCCTTACCATCCCCAGACAAATGGATGTGAGAGGTTTAACGGTACCCTGAAGCAGATGCTTCAGACCTATATAGAGGCGGAGGGGAAAGACTGGGAGATTCATTTACAGCACTTGCTGTTTGCCTACCGAGAGGTACCGCAGGAATCTACAGGCTTCTCCCCCTTCGAGCTGCTGTATGGCCGCAGGGTACGTGGACCTCTGGACCTATTCCACGAGGGATGGGAAGGGGAGACTACTGCTACTCATGCTTCAGTGATCCAGTATGTAGTAGATCTCTGAGACCGGTTAGAGCTGCTCATGGGGGTGGCCCAGGACCACCTCAGGGCCACTCAGAACAAGCAGAAGCAATGGTATGACCGGCATGCCCGTAGCAGAGAATTCATCCCAGGACAGCAAGTGCTTGTTCTCAAACCCACTCGGGAGAACAAACTGATGGCTGCCTGGTCGGGACCGTACCCGGTCATCCGAAAGGTGAATGAGTGCAACTATGTTGTTCAGGTAGAGCCTGAGAGGCACAAAACATATCACATTAACATGTTGAAAGAGTACAGAGCACTGAGTATGGGAGCAGTAATGGCCATTTGCAGCCCATTGCTGGAGGATCCGGCGAGCAATGCTCTGCCTGATCTTTAGGGGAGGCCAGGCAGGGAAATACTGTGGAGCAGGTGGAGATAGGGGCACAGTTGAGTGCTAGGCAGAAGGGAGAAGCCAGGGACATGCTAGCTAAGTTTAGCGCCCTCTTCACTGACAGTGCACACAGGGGACCTGCAGCCTCTGCATAAGCACGCTTATAGAGTGTCAGCAGAGGTCAAGACAAGTATGGAGAGATAGAGGAGATGCTGACCCTAGGGGTAATTACTCCGTCCCAGAGCCCTTGGGCAAGTCTGGTAGTCCTAGTCCCTAAGCAGGACAAGACCACCCGGTTTTGTGTGGACTACCGTTTGCTCAACACTGGGACGGTGTCAGATGCTTACCCCATGCCCCGCATGGATGAGTTACTGGATGAACTCGCGGGGGCAAAGTATCTGACCACCATGGATTTGAGCAAAGGCTATTGGCAAATCCAACTGACACAGGAGGCTAGGGAGAAGTCAGCATTCATCACTCCAAGTGGCCTCTATGAGTTTTTAGTGATGCCATTTGGGATGAAGAATGCCCCGGCTACCTTCCAACGCCTGGTCAATAGGTTACTGGAAGGGATGCAGAGCTATGCCAGGGCTTACTTAGATGACATTGCTGTCTTTAGTAGTTCCTGGGACTCCCATTTAGGACATATAGCTGCGGTGCTAGATAGGATCAGGGAGGCTGGGCTTACCTTGAAACCCACTAAGTGTATGGTAGGGATGGCAGAGGTCCTGTACTTAGGGCACAGGGTGGGTGGAGGGCACCTCAAACCAGAGCCAGCCAAGGTAGAAGCCATAGTTCAGTGGCCTGTTCCAAAAACCAAGAAACCGGTCATGGCATTTTTGGGCACCGCAGGGTACTATATAGGAAATTTGTCCCACAGTACAGCGCCGTGGCCAAACCCCTGACTGATCTGACTAAGAAGCAACTGCCTGTGCTTATTACCTGGACTCCTGCCTGTGAAACTGCTTTCCAGGCACTGAAAATTGCGCTTGCTGGAGCCCCCATACTGGCTGCCCCAGACTATACCAAGCATTTTCTCATTCAGACTGATGCCTCAGACTTTGGTATTTGAGCTGTATTGAGCCAGGTGGGAGACGACGGTAAAGAGCACCCTGTGGTGTACCTCAGTCGCAAACTACTCCCCAGGGAGGTGGCATATGCCACCATTGAGAAAGAGTGCTTGGCAATTGTGTGGGCACTCAAAAAGCTCCAGCCCTATGTACAGTATATGGAAGGGCTTTCACGGTCATCACAGACCACAACCCCGAGTTGGCTGCAGAGGGCATCAGGGGAGAATGCCAAGTTGCTGAGATGGAGCTTAGCTTTACAGGAATTTGAAATTACGATTCAGCACAAAAAGGGCAGTGAAAACAGCAATGCTGATGGACTTTCACGCCAGGACTATCCCTCTGAGACTGAATTCATTAATGGTGCCAGCAGTGCCCCACTCCCCATTAGGGCCAGTGGGCCACAGGTCACCCATTAAGAAGGGGAGGTGTAGAGGGAGAAAGGGGGTGGCCCAGTATTAAAGGGGTTGCACCCCATTTGGCCATCCCCTGACCTCACCAGGGAGACAAGGGGTTAACTGGACTCCGGTCCAGAAACGTGGTTTAACCCTTGTTATAGCATGAAAATGTATATTCCCCTGGTCCCCATGCTTTATTGTTATATCTTGTTATATCAGTGTCTGCATCACACACACACTGGGATCCATCCGGGAGGGCAAGGGTTAATAGTTCTTTAGTGATTATAGCCCTCTGTGTAATTTTCCCGCCTTTTCAGGCACCATTTTGCAGAGTCCCATAGGCCGCCATTAGAGCTCAATGCATTTCAATGACGGATCTTGCTGTTTTGGACCTGTTTCCCTTGAAGACCAGCAGGTGGCGTCCGAGAGGAGGAGCGGCGGTTTCCCATTGTAAGTTAATGGGCTCATTGACTTCAATGGAGATTCCTCGACGGCGCTTTCCAGGAACGAGTTGGCTGCCGTCCAAGCCGCAAAACCGCAAAGCGGATACTTTTTCTGAAAAAGAGCTTTGATCACTGATTAGTCAAGTTCAACGTTAAGTGGCGTGGGAATCTACAGTTCTAGGGCACCCAGAAATAAAATTATTTTTGCCCCTAGTTCCAAGACCTCCCCCCACTCGACCACCACCGGGTCCCCGAATCCTGGACCCCCAGAAAGGGTCGGGCTGCAGCGAGCGGGTCGCGCCATAGGTTCCAATGGCGGCGGCAGAAACAGCTCAGGAATTAGACTAAGTCCGAAAAGCTACAAATCAACAATCCATAACTCCGGTTCCAGAGGGTACCGAGGGCCAGGGTTAGGGGTACCTGTAGGCACTGTTCCGGCATGGCTGCAGAACCATGCTTGACCTTCTTGGACCAACCCGACGGAGTATGGACCCCCTTGAAAGTTCGGGAATTTTCCATAGACTCCAATGGCGGCCAATTTCCATTGACCGGCTATGGCGGAGAAACCTCATAGA
The DNA here is from genome assembly GCA_036426205.1 of Ascaphus truei. Classification (NCBI taxonomy): domain Eukaryota; kingdom Metazoa; phylum Chordata; class Amphibia; order Anura; family Ascaphidae; genus Ascaphus; species Ascaphus truei. The sequence continues at coordinate 94,869 of WSYH01001969.1, read as the reverse complement.
CTTCAATGGCGGCGATGCCCCATTGAAAGTCTATGGCGGTGGAGCCCGTTGTTTTCAATGGGGATTTAGTGAAAAGCCGTGATTTAATTTACAGCAGTTTTTTGTATTAAAATAGGAAACGGTTTAAGTGGTATTTGTGTAACTCCGGTTACGAAGGTCGTATCAGGCTGAAACTTGGACCATATGGTGTCCCAGTTCTGGCATTGAGATCTGGGTAGTTTGGACCCGCTGGACCTAACGGAACCGGATATTTTAATATGTTTGTATTTTACCTGTAATACTGTATCCCAAGGCAGGGATAAAACCCAGAGGAAATTCCTTTGCATACATATGGTCAGAGAGGCAACCCAATGTCTAGGACTTAAGTGTTGTTCAAAGGATTTTGCCACCTTCACTGTTTTCCTGAAGGGGGAGACGCCTCAAACAAGAGTGATCTGTGAGTGTCATGTTTTACACCTGTAAACAAGGGGCATCCTGCCAGAAATCCCTTTTGGTAGACTGGCCGGCGTCCCTGATGTAAATGTGGGGCTTCAGAAATGAGACCCCCAGAGTCCCAGTGCACATGAGCTAACCAGCTGGGGGCATGGGTTAATTTGTATTCCCATGTTAAACATTGGCTACAGGTAATTGCTATCCAATGGCCTGTACTCAATGTTAAGAATAGGATGACAAAGATATATAAACTGTGGTCAACCCTATATCCATTGTCTTCTGATACCATCTTGATTGTTACCTGATTGCTGGAGAATTGCTACTTGATACTTCTCATTCCCCACCCCCAAGTAAGTGTTACTTCTTGCCTGTTACTGTACTATATTGCTGTGTTCACCTATTTAAGGAATAAATATACTTTATTATATCCAAGCCTCGTTCAGTTCAACCTAGTTATTTTGTGTATTATTATAGCCTGTCACAAAGCTCCCGTCACACTGATCCCTAAGGTACTCCACTCACGACTTTAGCCCAACCTGAAAAAGTTCCATTTATGACAACCCTCTGTTGTTGTCTGTCCTTTAACCAGTTTTCAATCCAGGTGCATATATTATTACTGAGTCCAATTTTCTTAATTTTGTACACCAACCTCTTGTGTGAAACCGTATCAAAAGCCTTTGCAGAATCTAAGTAGACCACATCAACTGCATTACCCTAGTCTAAATTCCTACTTACCTCCTCAAAGAAACAAATAAGGTTAGTTTGGCAAGATCTACCCTTCATAAATCCATGCTGACTATTACTAATAATTTTGTTTTGCATTAGGTATTCCTGAATATTATCCCGTATTAAACCTTCAAATAGTTTCCCTACTATTGAAGTCAGGCTTACAGGTCTGTAATTTCCCGGTTGTGATCTACTGCACCGACACACTTTATTCGAGCAAATACCCAGTATGTACCTGGCAGATACCTGGAATGCATCGCTCCTCACCTCTGACAAGCCCCGTTGCGTTTGCCTTCCCAGCCTGGGTTCATGCCTGGCTGACGGGTGGCTGATCTGTTAAATGATAATGATTAGGATTTAATAGGCTGCAATGCTTCGCGTGTCTACCAGATGGCATAAATTCATGAATTGTATTCCAGTATATATATATATATATACTGTGCAGTATTGCAGCCAGCGGGAATAAAATGCTTCAATCCCTGCTTGGAAAATACCTCAATGCACTCGGGCAGAAAACAGTCACAAACCTCAATACACCCGGGTATACCCGAATTCGTGGGACTAGCCGAGCTCGAATAAAGTGTGTCGCCAGTGTAGCTCCCTTTTTAAATATAGGCACCACATCTGCTTTACGCCATGTGGTACTGAGTCTGTGGAAATGGAGTCCTTGAATATTAAATATAATGGTTTGGCTATTACTGAGCTTAACTCCTTGGGAACTCTTGAATGTGTGCCATCGGGGCCAGGTGCCTTATTTACTTTAATTTTTTCAAGTCGCTTATGAACTTCTTCCTCAGTTAACCAATTGTTCCTTACTATGGAGGTTGTGGCTTCATCCTGCGGCACTACTATTGAACTTGATTTTTCCCTGGTAAACACAGAGGCAAAGAATTTGTTTAATACCTCTGCTTTTTCCTTATCTCCAATAATCTGCCTACTCAACTCACACTGAAAGGGTCCTATATTTTCTTTTCTCATTTTTTTGTTATTAAGGTACTTAAAGAACTTTTTAGGGTTGACCTTACTTTCTATTGCAATCCTTTCTTCATTATCCATTTTTGCAAATTTGATTGCCCTTTTGCAATTTTTGTTACATTCCTTATAATTCTGATATGATGTCTCCGTCCCTTCTGAGTTAAAGAATCTAAATGCCTTCCTCTTCTTGTCCATTTCCTCCCCTACCTGTTTATTTAGCCACATTGGTTTTGACTTATTTCTTTTATACTTATTACCCAAGGGCATAAACTGATAAGTGTGCATTTCTATCAATGTTTTAAAGACTGCCCATTTATCTTCTACATTTATCCCTGCAAAAACATCATCCTATTGTATTACTACTAGATTAGACCTCAGTTTATTAAAATCTGCCTGTGGCAGGACGGCCTTTAGCCGAGGTCAGGGAACAGTCCACACGTGTAGTTTCAGAATAAATGAAAACGTTCAGTGGCTTTATTTCTCCACAGCAACATAACATGCGGGTACACTGTCCCTTTAAACAAAGCAAATCCTGCTCCCCATTGGGAGAAACTGACTAACACAGCAGGCCTATCTAGCAGGCTGGCTGGCTGGCTAAACCATAACCAAACCGTAAGAATCTTTTAAGCAGTCAAAAAAACAAAGGAAAAAGTCTTACTTTGGTTGCAGTAAGTAGTGTGCTGTATCCGTCTGGCTAGCAGCACATATATCCGTGTGCTCTGGTCTGAGAGAGCCAGCTGCTGCCAGTAACAAGATCCTTTTCTACCTTGCTGGCTCTCAGGTGTCAGCGTACATCCTGATTACCTAACATCCACCTGAGTTAACCCTTATGAGTGCTGGATGAAGCACTCAGACATATGTCTCCCAGGCATAACTGATAGGAGTTGACTTCACTCTGTCACACTGCCTTTCTAAAGTTTAAAGTCTTTGTTGAACCCAAGAAATCTATTTTTTGATAATTTATTTCAAATAAGACCATGTTATGATCACTGTTAACAAATATTCAAGTCCTGGAACATTTGGGTATTACTTCTACATTGTTTGATATGACCAAATCCAGAACTGCCCCTCTCCTGGTTGGTTCCTCAATAATTTGGGTCATATAATTATCTTTAAAAATCCCCAAAAACCTGTTTCCTTTTGTTGTAACGCAAATCTCATTGCCCCAGTCTATGTCTGGATAATCAAAATCCCCCATTATGCAAACATGACCCAGTTTTGATACCTTTTCCATTTGCAAAAGTATTTTAGCTTCCTCAATCTCACAGATATTTGGTGGTTTATAGCATATTCCCACAAACATTTTCTTAATACTTTTACCTCCACTGCTAATTTCTATCCACAAGGTCTCTACATTTTCATCATTCCCTTCATACACATCATCCCTTATAATAGGTTTTAGATCTGGTTTAACATATAAACATACTCCACCTCCCCTTCTATTAGTTTGATCCTTCCGAAAAAGGGAATAACCCTCTAAATTAACTGTCCAGTCATGAGTTTCATCCCACCATGTTTCAGTAATGCCTATGATATACTGCTCCCTTGCAGCTATTAATTCAAGCTCCCCCATTTTATCTCTCAGGCTTCTTGCATTAGCAAGCATGCATTTAAGTTTTTTATAAATCATTTTATTATAAATCATTCTTCCTGGTAAGGTACAGGTTATTAAGAATTTATTTTAGTGTTAGGACCCTTGAGACATGGTCGGCCTTGGAGGGGCTCAAGGGCTTAGAACACTTTTGCCAAAGAGTTAAACTAAGACCATTTTATTCCAAAGATATATATCTATCTATATATATCTATATATATGCACTGTACTGTGTATATGTGTCATTGGATGTAGCATTGGGCTCTGTCTGTGTTTCATGTTCTGTCTCTGGTTTTAAAGATGTAGTACCATTCTAACAAAATGTTATGTATGTTCTCTTTTGTAACCATACATATAGGTTTTGCCCACATTGTCTCACATATCCTCCCAGTCCTCCTTTGTTATTTCAGTCTGGAAGCCCAGAGTCGACTGGCCCATATATTTATGGTTTGGGGTATCTTTCTTAAGAATTAGCCCCTGGTATAGGGATGATATCAAACCTTTTTGGTATTTTTTTGTTTTACATATATCCTCAAATCGTGTATATCTAGAAAATTCCTCATCATGGATGCCCTGGCTCACAAAATGTCAGACTTGCATATCCCTGAATAGCTCAATTTGGGGCAGACCATACTTTCTCATCAATTCCTCAAAATACATTAGTTTATCCTTTTCAAATAAATCTCCAGCCTTCAGAATTCCTCTCTGTTTCTAAACCTCAAAACCATGACCCTGAAAGCCGGGGTGAACCCTGGATTACTGAACAGAGGCGCGAACCTAGAGGGGGTCTACACAACCCTATAATTCTTTTTTGCCATCTGCCATATTTTCAATGTAAATCCAATTACTGTCTTTTCCAACTGCCTCCCGGCTCTCATCCCAGATCTAGACGTAAGTCCAATCGGGTGTGTTTTATTTGCCCATTACTGTACTGTATGTGTTGGAGATGGTGGTGGTGGGGGGGGGGGTTGTTGGGGGTAGAGGGGGTGGGTAGTAGGGTGTTTATTTCTGATGTCATGTACCCGGCTTTCTTCACTCTGCCCCATTTTTTTTGGTGGTTGGCCCGCCCCTGATCGCTACAGCCATTCATTTCCCCTCCTATTGGAGGTGGTATGTGGAGGATGATGTCGATCGGAGCCATGTTGCTCCCGGCTAGGGCGGTGCTGAGTGAGGTTGTTGGCACCAATGGTATATGCAGTGGGTCCTTCACACTGTAGGTGGCGCTGCTACCAACGGGTAGAATGTATTCCAGCTCTTCCAGACAGTTTGGTATAATGCTAGAGGCACACGCGCGTGAACGCCGCATCACTTTCGGTTCCATCAGAAACTGGATGTCCGTTTGTGTATAAAGCAGGGGAGACCATAAGGGATCTGTATACACTCTTTGACAAAGGGCGAGATAGGCCCAAAACGCGTCCGAGTTCTCTGTCCCATGTCATCCCTTTAATAAATTGATTTTACTGAATTTTTGATGTGCTGAACTCCATTTTTCCCACGCTGTGCACCGCTTTTTTCCTCCTTGGAATCCACAACTATCAACCTCGTTGCTGGAAGCACACTTTGGAGTCAAGAATTTCAACGATCTAGTGAGTACTACTTACAGTTGCTCTTGGGGGTTATTTTTTTCATGCTCCTACACCATGATCAATGTCTATTATACAATGTACACACTAAGTAGTATCTCCCATAAGTGGGTTGGTGAACAGGTAAGAGCTGCCTTACAGGCTGTCTTTCCCCATTAACCTTAAATCACACTTGGAGTAAAGCCTCCGTGTTGGCTTCTACTAAATTCTGAGTGTGAGCTTTCATAATAAGTTATTTATGTGATCTACTGCACCGACACACTTTATTCGAGCAAATACCCAGTATGTACCTGGCAGATACCTGGAATGCGCCTCTCCTCACCTCTGACAAGCCCCGTTGTGTTTGCCTTCCCAGCCTGGGTTCATGCCTGGCTGACGGGTGGCTGATCTGTTAAATGATAATGATTAGGATTTAATAGGCTGCAATGCTTCGCGTGTCTACCAGATGGCATAAATTCATGAATTGTAATGTAGTATATATATATATATATATATATATATATATATATATATACTGTGCAGTATTGCAGCCAGCGGGAATAAAATGCTTCAATCCCTGCCTGGAAAATACCTCAATGCACTCGGGCAGAAAACAGTCACAAACCTCAATACACCCGGGTATACCCGAATTCGTGGGACTAGCCGAGCTCGAATAAAGTGTGTCGCCAGTGTACATCAAGCATGTCAAACTCAAAGGCTAACACGGGCCAAATAAACAAGGTTTAAGTTTATGTGGGCCGCAAAAAAACAAAACCTTCAATTTTCATAGAAACTTAGGTTTATTTCAAAAAGTACAGTATAAAAAAAAAAGAACGATAAAATTAATGTTTTTTCCTGACACTTGGCATGACCGACTCTCCTCCCCCCCGACGCCTCTCCCTCTCCGACCGACTCTCCCTCTCCGACCGACTCTCCCTCCCCGACCGACTCTCCCTCCCCGACCGACTCTCCCTCCCCGACCGACTCTCCCTCCCCGACCGAATCTCCCTCCCCGACCGACTCTCTCTCCCCGACCGACTCTCTCTCCGACTGACTCTCTCACAGACACACACACACATACACTCAAACTCACACACACACAGACACACCCACAGACACACCCACACACACACACTCACATACAGACACACACACACACACAGACACATACACACACACAGACACACACACGGGGGAAATCGGAACGGAATCGGAGTGGGGGGATCGGAGCAGGGGGGGATCGGAGCAGAATCGGAACGGGGGGGGGGGGGGGGGGAAGGGAAGAAAGAGGGGGGGGGGGGGGGGGGGGAGGGAACGGAATCAAAGCAGGGGGGTGCGGAATCGGAACGGAATCTGAGCAGGAGGGCAAGGGTGAAGCAAAGCAGGCATGGAGCAGTACCAACCTAACTTGCTCTATGCAGCAGGAAGAGGCGGGCCTGGCTTTGCAAGCTCAGAAAGGGCTTGCTGCGGGCCAAAAAAAAAATTCTGGCAGCGTGCCAACACGCGCCAGCAAATCAGGAGAGGGGGAGGGGTTTTTTTTCCCCTTTTGCAGAGAGCGCGCGTTGCCTGGCACATCGCGAGCTGGGCCACAAAAATAATCGCTGTGGTCCGCATGCGGCCCACGGGCCGTGAGTTTCACATGCTTGCGCTACAGTAATAAACATTTTTTTAATTGATATGTGTGTTTTGATCATAGTTTGCATGAGCAGGGGGTCTCCTGAACTGAACCGCATTGGTTCAGCCTCGGGCACCCCCTACGTCATGAGATACAGGCCTGTTATGGGGTGCCAGTATGTCCCTGCAGGATTTAAATCCCCCGGTCACATGACGCGGGAGCTTTAAAAGCACATGGGATACCGGCACCCCATAAGGGGGCCTGTATCTCATGAAGTAGGGGGTCCCTGAGGCTGAAACCAATGCGGTTCAGCTCAGGAGACCCCCTGCTCATGTACACTATGATCAAAATCAATATTCTTAATGCACGATCGCCTGTATGAGCCGTGCATGGAGCTATTTTTTTTTTCAATCAGCTATTACGCTTTAGATTTTTTTTTTTTTAAATATTTTTCCTTTATTGGTGTCTTTTGATGCACTGACAGGTATAACAATCACAACATGGCAGAACAGTTTGCAAAGAAACAAATTACTGGCACATAACAGGGAGGCATTTGGAGACACACAATAAACCTATTTTCCATTTACAGTGGTGAAAAGAGAGGGGATGACGAGGGGCGGGTAGATAGTTGGGAACTAAATGGGGAAAAAGCAGGAGGAGGAGGGGTGAGGGGAGGGGGGGGGATTGTGTCGGGGGGGGGGGCGCATCGGCCCTCGGTAGTAAGGGTTCTAGTGTTGCAGTAGGGCTTGCACCAGTGTCGGGGCTCCCGACCCCGGCCAATGCTCCCAGGTTCTATAAAATTGAGGCATTCTTTGCCTCAGCATGGCTGTCAGTCTCTCCATGTTCATGACCCCGTCTATCCTTGTAATTACTGTTCTCCTGGAGGGGGCCTTAACTTGTTTCCAGGCCGCAGCGATGCAACATCTGGCGGCCGTAAGGATCGCAGATGAATGTCTGGCTATGGGGGCAGGGAGGTCTTCAATTGGTTTCCCCAGCACGTAGGTCAGGGGGTCCAAGGGGACCTCTAAGTCCAAAGTCTCAATCAGGAGGCCCTGGATCCGGGTCCAGAACCTCTGGATCTCCGGGCATGTCCACCAAATGTGGGACATGTCACCCCTTTGACCACATCCCCTCCAGCACACGTCGGAGGTGCCTGGGTAGATCTGGCTCAGTCTACTCGGGGTCAGGTACCAGTGGAATAGGATTTTGTAGATATTTTCCTTCGTGACTGAGCAAATTGATGTTTTGGTAGCAGCCTCCCAGACATCCTCCCAGTCCTCCAGGTCTATGGGGGTGTTTAGGTCTTCGCTCCACTTTTGCATATAGGAGTGGGTGGGGGGTGATTGGGCTGCCTCCAATATTTTGTTTACCTCAGAGATTAAGCCCTTCTGAATCTCACCTTTGAGACATAGGGTCTCGAATCTGGAACGCGCTGGGAATTTTAGGCTAGGGGATTGGGCGCTCAGGAAGTGCCTAATCTGCAGGTATTGAAATATGGGGAGGTCGGGGGACGATAATTTATTCCTAAATTCTTGAAAGGGCAAGACCTCACGCTTTAGATTTTTAAGCACGATAGCAGGGGGGGGGGGGAAGCTTGTGCGACCGGGCATGATTTTGCCCTCACCTTACCAAATGCGCTTCACTTCTTAGTGAATCCCGCATCTGGCTTCATTTTTTATCGTTGGATTACAAATTTCCCAATCAGGCGCAAAAGCTCACTGCTTAGTGAATCACCCCCACAGTGTGTCTGTGTGTGTGAGTGTCTGTGTATGTATGCATGTGTGTAAATGGTTTTCTTTCCAGCTGCTTCTAAAATTAGAGCATCACCTTCATTTCGGGGTCAACCTATAATCGTGCAAATAAAGTAATTTGAAATATCGCCTTCTTTTTCTTCTGCTTCCTGGTCTGCAGCCTCTTGGCTGTCCTCTGTGCTGGCTCTAGCATGTTATTGCCCTGGTCTATAAGAAGCCACCTCACTCTCACTCCCTGGCTTCACAACATTCCTGCTACCTAATAGCCAGCAGTGTTGCTCTCTGCTGCTGTTTGCTTTTATACTTTTATATTGCCTGGTTCCTGACTTCAGTTTACCCTCTGACCTTCCTGTTTGCTGCCTACCCTGGACTTCCACTGTGACCTAACTGCGATCCTTTGCTGCCTGCCCTGGACTTCTGCTCGTGACCTGTCTTTGAACCTTTTGCTGCCTGCCCTGGACCTATGCGTGTGACCTGACTACTAACACTGGTGTCCGGTCCTTTGGACTCTGTCTACAGTACATCTGCTTTGCTGTTCCAGAATCCAGGGGTTTATCTCTGGGGTTTACCTCTGGTGAGTAACACTATTAAGACTTATCATTGACTCCACCCGTGGACTCACCACCAAACATCGTACCATGCCAGCAATATCTCTCTTTACCCAATAGTTCAAAAAGCCTCATTTGGACCGAAACGTATGGGAGGATTGTTTATCTGTTTCTCGTTTTTGTATTTTATTATGATCGAATAAATTCATTTTTTTTTTTATTTCATACCTTACAGTATCAGCATTTCCTGAGCATTCCTTGGTTTGCAGTGCCTCCATTGATCTTCGATTTTTCTGCCCTTCAGCAAATTGTCTTGAAATTCTTTACTGCAAATACCATAAGTAGAGCACAGACATAGTAAACACATAATTTGCATTTTTGAGTTCGAGTTGGTAGTGAGGGATAATGTGCAATGGTATGGATGGAGAAAAGAGACTACAGGACTACATATTTGCCTAAGGTCAACTACAGTATATAGCTGGTAGCTAATGCTTGAGGATCCTGATGGACTAACCCCTCTGATTAACCCTTCTGACAGTGCAAGGGCACCAATCAGCTCAAGGCAAGTCATGCCCCTGGTTAATTTAATTCACTGCACAATGCCCACTCCAGCTTGAGGACTGGAAGGGGAGGGAAGGAGACTGACTATCAGGAACAGCAGACCTCTCAACTCTCATGCTTCTGTTGGGAACCGAGGTACTAGAACATACCAACAGGGCCAACCCCACCTGTCAAAGTGCCTTTTGTGGCAAAATGGCAAATATGTTAGCATACAAATCTGGGCAAACACTTTTGTGAACATCTACATTTCTTGAATAATTCACAGACATGTTTACAAAATGAGCAGCAAGACTCACACAGCTATACAGTAGTTATTATCAATTAATTAATTATTACTAATAAAGTGTTATTGGGTAATACTGCTGGCAATACAAGTTAGTGCTGAATATTAATGAGAAGCTCTGCCATTTTATTTCTTGTGCTGACCATTTGAAAAACAGTGGACATTAAACAGTTAAATCAAATGTATTTTTAGATTGTAATAGTCTTTTTGAGACCCGTAAAATGTTTAAACTCAATTTCCTTTCGGCTTTAATTGCTAAAAGCATGTGGTTAAAATGACTTCATCATGTTAGTTTCCAGTCATATAAAAAACGGTTCCAACCTAGCCACTTAAAAAAACATCTTTATTGCAAACATATGTGAAGGCAAGTGTGTTTTTAAATTACATTTCAAAGGTTCTTGTGTGCAAATCAGATAGGTTCAGTCGATGTAAATGTGATTTTAGAAAATTCTCCAGATTTGCCATTTGAAACATCAAAATAAATGCCATGTTTATTTGAAGTTGAGCATGCGAGGTAAACTTTATTAGCTGAGCATGAATTTTATTTCAGTAGAAAAGTTTATTTAACAAATGTACTTTTGTAAAGCTGGAAAGAGTTTATTGGCAAAAAAGAGCAGATTAGTAGATTACTAAAGTTTTGCCTATTTATTTATTGAAGGTTGTGATTGCAAATTAATTAAGTAAGAACATGTAAACCAACTACTACATTTGAAGGAGAGGCAGTCTCTGGAATGTGGAAATAGCCTTAAATGTAATTAGAACTGTAAAATAAAATATAATTTTCTTAATATTAATATGATACGAGTGAAAAAGATGTGCCACATTTTTTACCTTGTATTTTAATACACAAAAGACTGACATTTTTTAATAAAACGGGATGTTGTATTGCAATTAAAATTTAACTTAACGGTATTTAATTTAACATTTATTTAATGTTCCCAAATTCTAAAAACAACAGCATTGTCTTTTTTTGTTGGGATTAAAATTCAAGTTGTTTAAACATTTTTTATTTAGAAAAATTACAATAGACATGCAATAATATTTATTTAAAAGTGCACACACTACAATATACTAAAAACATAGAATAATAATACAATAGATAGATATTTTTTAAATGACTGCTACAGTATGTGGCAGCGACATTAAGGAAATATTGGTATCACATTGGAGATAAAAACGCTAATCATTAGCTTGGATAGATGCTATGTGGTAATAGTTATGTCTGTTTAGTGATTGAAGGGCTTAGTGCTGCAGTTATGGATGTGGTAGTGATGCACGTGTATTGTGGCATGCAGTATGTATGAGTCATTTGGAATCTTGATCCCGCAGGGATTGGACTATTATACAGTATACCAGGAATGTGGCAGCCAAGTCTATTGATCCCCATGTTTACATGACATGTTGTGATGACATTCTGCTATCCAGAAAGTAATGCATCAGTGACATCAAATGGAAGTGAATGCTTCAAAGACCCTGCAAGGTATAACATATTTGTTGTCTCTGTATGCACATAAACGTAATAAAAAGAACAAAATATTTGAGTGCAACGGTATGCTAACAAAAATAGCATGTTTTTCACCAGAATACTTATGTGTTTTTTTTATGTTCTCTACGTTTTACCTTTTTCTAACAATGAACAAACTACACATTTTTTTCCATCATAAATCAGCATATGTCAAAATTAAACCACACAACCCCAGCAATGTTAATTGCAATACTAACCTCATGAAAAATGTTTAGTTAAAATATAGTCAAACCTTCTTATACAGGTACTTGTACTGTAACTGTTTTGTAATGTATTCCTACCATCCTCATATAGAAATAGGACCGATCGCTTTTGATCTTGAGCCACATTTACATTTACATTAAATCAGGACTCATAACGTGATGTTACCCTAAACAGGAATGGACGTTATATTCCCTGAGTTTACATGGTGTCCTCCAAGCTAATTATATGGAAAAACAATGTTCAAACTTAATCTAGGCTAGCATAGGCAACTTTACGTCACTTTATTGTATCATAACGTTGCTTTATTTTCCAAATAACGGTATAGTATATTATGTTAGTCTTGGTGTAAATATCCAAATCCCGAAATAGGCCTTTTGCTGAAGTGGAGAGAGAGAGAGAGAGAGAGGAGGGTGAAATAATGCTGGGAAATAATGCTATGTTATTTAAATTATGCCCAACTGGGGCATTACAGTACATCCATCCAGACAATGCAAAAGCCCTATATTAATGTCTGGATCGGAGTAACGCCGTATTTAGGTATAACTTAAATAAACCTTAAAGGACTTTAGTTGATATGACACGATAAAAATAAGATAATGTTAATGTTAAGAAACTGCCTAGGGCCTGTATTATAGTAAGTGTGTGAGCGTGTCAATGACAAATACCTGTCTCCCTATGAAAGTGTATCTAGTGCAGGCCCGCGTGCGCGTGACACTGTGAGCCAATCAAAGTCAGGCAGGAAAAAAAACACCCTTGTGACATCATGGCCATGCCTCCTAGTCACGCACATCATCTTTTGGCCTATATACACAAAAAGCTTGTGTCACGTGCACGCGTTTACTATAATTCCAGCCTAATTTGCATATCATTTCCATGTCATTATCTTCATCTCCATTACTGATAACGCTATGCTCTTTACAGGAGAAAACACAGGAGAAAACACAGCTTAACGTTATGTTATTGTCCTTTAAAGATACACAGTTTGTTTTAACGCAATGTTAAATTAGGTAATGCTACTGTAACCCATATTTATTTTACCACAGATTATATGGCCTATCACTGAGGTGGGAGCCTGAGTCCTATGGGTTACTGTTTAATTTTTATAGTGTGTGGTACATGTTGTGTGAGACTGTAGTGACTAAACACAACACAGTGGTAATGAATTATAACAAGCTTTATCTATTCATATAGCTGTAATTTGTGGTACCTCATGTGAATCAGTACTGTGACTCTTAATCTCAGAATCACTCCATACACATTGTGATACCATCACTGTCCTCTATGTGCTGGAATAGGGCAGCTATGAATGTTTTCCAACACACAGAGTAATCTCCCTAGAGGAGCCAGCAGCAGCTGCTGCCTAATTGAGCAAGCTTAACAAGGAAGTGTTTTAAGGAAGACAAAGAGAGCTGCCATAGAGCGACTGCCTGCTGTTCCCAGAGAAGGGGACAGAGAAGAGTTCTCCCTAGCTGTGGAAGCTGGCACAGCCCCTTAGGCCTGCTGGACAGTGGTCGCGGCACCTCCTGGGACTGCCTGGGTCATTAATCCAAGGAAGAAGAAGGAAGGACGACAGACCGTGCAGAAGCTGGGATGTCCTATCCTTAACATTGGACTTACAAAGGAGAGATTCTCTGAGCTCTTGTGGGCCCGAGCTCCCCTAGCAGGGAAGGACGTGAGGCCATGCTGAAGCGGGGACGTCTGCACAAAACCCTTGACTAACAGATAAGTGAACCCTTTATTGTTGTGTTAGGAGACTTTAAATGTTCAGCCATAATAGTACCTGTTTGGGGTGGAACCAGCTAACCAGCTTAGCTGTCCATCAAGGTGGTAAGGGTTGAAGCTAAATGTACAGTTAGTCTCCTAAGAGGAGTAAGCGTTTATTTTATGATTTTGTTTTGATTTAAAGGTATGTGGGCCTGTTAGTATATTATTTATCCCTGTAAATAAACCCCAAACAGAGAAATACTTAGTTTCCTGCCTTAATCTGGAACTAAAAGATGCTACAATGTGATGTGGGCATCACAACATATATACTTAAATAAACTATACCAACAGTGTGAACGCTGTGCAAACAAATAATCACATTTATCTCTGTCCGGCCTCCCAATCATGGTGTACTGGCCTGTAGATCCTGATGTGCTAGCACAATTGTTGGAGCTCATAAACTGTGTGTGTGTGTGTTGCAGGCCTGGTGCTTCACAGTGATCAAACTGTGATGGCAATATAACTGCAGTTTATATTCTTTGTGGGTTAGCTCACCCACTTCAACCTGGTGTAATTCCTGCCCAGCTGGGCTCCCTAATCTCTCTCTGTAGTAGCCTCTGGCTGCCTGATTCACTCTGCACTGTCAGGTCCTGGTCTCTGCTGGGCCCTGCTGCATGCACTGGTCCAGTGGGCCAACTCTCACTCTCTCTGCAGTTCCCTCTCTCTTAGGGGTCCTGCATGGACTCTTGTGCAGGATGGGCCTGCACACCCTAGCTCCCTCAACTCACACCAACTGTCATTCCACTGGCTAAAATAAATTACATGGTAATTCTGAAAAGGGCCATGTCCTATGCTGATAGCAGACACAGAAGGTTACATCCTCCCCCTGCTGAAAAGTTGATGACCCCATTCACCATGAAAAACCAACAATATATTCATCTAATCTAACAATTAACTCCTCTCTAGGTACGTAACATCATAGGTACAGTAGATCCAACACTCAAACAGTTTTGACATTTTTGTTATCCCAGAATGTTCTACATTCCTTAACATCTCCAATTTCCAGAGTCATGGGCAGGGCCACCAACAGAGGGGGGGGGAGTCTGCGCAGCTGTGCCCATTTTATAAAATAAAAAAATTAGTAAAAAAAAAAATTGCGGTGATTCCCTGTGCACATGTGCAGAACCAAGGTCCCAGCACGCATGTGCAGGGCAAGCAGCGTGTCCGGCCTGCTGCCTGTGGGCCCACTCCCCTCCCCGCTCCCCCCATGCTCCCCCCATGCTCCCAACGTGGGACGGAGGGGAAGCGCCATTGCGAGCCTGCGCGCACCAATTGACTTTCCCCCGCGTGCGCCAATTGACCTTCCCCTGCACGCTAACCCAGCTCTTCCCCTGTGCACACCTCAGCAGCAGCCTGCCAGTCTCGCCCCCCCAGCCGCCCACCTCCCACATGCATCCCCCGCGCCCCCGAGTCTAACCTCCCACCCGGGTAGCAGTCAAGGGGGTATCGGGAGCAGGGGGGAAGCATCTGGCAGGCAAGGAAGCAGGAAGCAGCACCCACCCGGTCAAGGTCCGTCAGCCACCCAGTCACTCACTCACCCACCCACTCACCCAGGCAGTCACCCACCCAACTCACCCACCCTGGCAGTCACTCAGTCACCCACCCACCCACTGAGAAACTCAGTCACCCACCCAGTCACTCACCCACCCAGTCACCCACCAATTCACTCAAGTGTCACCCACCCAGTTACTCAGTCACCCACCCACCCAGTTACTCAGTCACCCACCCAGTCACCCAGTCACTCAGTCACTCAGTCACCCACCCAGTCACTCAGTCACCCACCCAGTCAAGTCACCCACCCAGTCACTCACCCAGTCACTCAAGTCCTTCACCCACCAACCCAGTCACCCACCCTGTCAACCACTCAGTTACTCAGTCATCCACCCAACCTGTAACTCAGTCACCCACCCAACCAGTCACTGTCACCCAATAGTCACTGTCATCCACCCACCAGTCATTCAGTCACCCACCCAGTCACTTAGTCATCCACCCAGTCCCTCCGTCAGTCAACCACCTACCCACCCAGTCACTCACCCAACCACCACCCCAACCAGTCACCCACCCACTCAGGCAGTCACCCACCCAGGCAGTACATCACCCACCCAGGCAGTCAGTCACCCACCCAGGCAGTCAGTCACCCAACCACCCAGGCAGTCAGTCACCCACCCAGGCAGTCAGTCACCCACCCAGGCAGTCTGTCACCCACCCAGGCAGTCAGTCACCCAGGCAGTCAGTCACCCATGGCAGTCAGTCACCCACCCACCAAGGCAGTCAGTTAGTCACCCAGGCAATCAGTCACCCAGCCACCCAGGCAGTCAGTCTGCAGACTGTTCCAACTTTTATGTAAAATCAATATAAAAATTTGCACTCACATTTGGCAAATCAAAACAAGCAGATTGGGATAATATCCCCGCCACAAAGTAATATGCTCCCGTAGGTGAGCTGATAGACTGCGCCCGTGATGCAGTGGATATAAACGGCCCCTCTGAGACTGGGAAGAACGCTTTCGATCAGCTGTCAGCAAATTTTTATATTGATTTTACATAAAAGTTGGAACAGTCTGCACTATGTTTTGTGCCTCTCTTTCATCCTGCTAAGGTCCCATCACTTTGAACCGGTAGAGATTTGGATGTTTACCATATATCTCACAAAGATACCTTTACACACATGATTCCTTTGAGAAATCTGTAAGTAGAAATCTCATTGGGCTACTTTGTTCTAAGAACCACACCACTTGAACAGACATATTTGCACTATATGCTTGTGTTTGCTCTTTTTTATATACCTGCGCTCCCCAGTATCCTGTAACCAGACATCTCTTGGATTGAAGAAAAAACAATCTGCACGAAGGGTTGAAGCTGCATTTATTATTTTTATTTGGGTCACATTCACTGATGTTTTCACATTGATACACTGTTATAATTATTCACGTGCACTAATTGAAGTCACTATAATTAGATTTAAGCACCACTCTTTGTTCACATAAGCTGTAAAGTTGTTATACTTAAATATTGATGAAAATTGTAATAAAAACATAAAATATATTTAAATTCCAGTTTGGGATATGTACTGTCAGTAGGAATAACAAATATATATTGTAACTCTTTATAAGTTTCTTCTTTTTCATTAAACATCTACTGTAGCTATTCACTACAGGACAATCAACTTATAACTCATCAACATTTCTCACTAACAGTTCATCACCATAACATACTGTTGATGACTAAACTAGTGGTAACAAATGGACTGTAAATACTTAAGGGGCAATTTATAAGGCTGAAAAACATTGTTCTTTACTTTATTAGGATACATTCATAAACTGGTTGCATGGTGACTGAATTACCACATACATTTTGTAACAAAAATATACACAACATACTAAAGCTAAAATGTATGTTGTGGTTATAAATGACCTGCTTTATGAAATCAGTACAGCAAATAAACTGTGGTGATTTTTAATTTTTTTTAGTGTGTTTGTAGCCCTGTGGTGATAAATTACCTATAGTCTGTTACGATTGTGCTGAGGTGGGGTTATATAATCACAGCCCTTAGTCCGCGCAGACTGATCCGGAGTGCGCAGTTCATAGTCGTACATAGCAGAGTCAGGATTGGAGAAGGCAGCATCGTCGTTATTCAAGCCAAAGTTGGGGTAGGAGAAGACAGGACAATCGATGGCCGAACCAGGGTCAGGATAGAAGACATCCGGGTAGTCGTAGTCGTAGCTAGGAATCGGCAACAGGTAGTCAGGAGTTCCCCGCTTCAGCTTAGGAGCGTGAGCGCGGGAGTGGCTTCTGAGCGAGGAGTGGGCTCGGCCCATGACGCCGGTCTCAGCAGGGGGAGACAGCAGGCTGGCAGAAGTACACCGCGGGGCAGCGTTGGGAAACCAACGCTTCAGCACAGAAGTCCAAGGCAGGCCTTTGCATGGAGATTAGCAGCAGGCCTCAGAAAACGAAGGGTAACCACTGCTACGGGAGAATGCAGCAGGTACCAGTGCTGGCTAAACAACACTTCAGTACAGGAGTAAGGAACAGGCCTCTGGATCCTCAGTAACTAGAGATGAGAACAAGAGGTTAGTACACAAGGAGACAGGCCTGGGCGGCTTGTGGCAGAGACAGTAACGTCCAGAGAAGGATTTATGCTCGGCTCTGATTCAGAGCCAAAGCCCAACATATAAAGGGCGGAAATCCAATCACAGGGGAAGGGTGTGTGAGCATTCCTCCAATGATGGAGCACAGGGCAGAAGCTGCAATGAAAGGCAGCACATGTGCCATTGATTGCCAGAGGAAGCTTTTGCAACTGCAGAGGTCTGCAAGGCTATAATCAAAGCCAGGAGCGGATTCCTTACACAGTGCAATCTATATGAAAAATACATTGTTTAACTTCAAATGAGGGGGTTGTTAGTTATACCGCTGAAACCAATGTCATTACTCTCACATTGCAGCGGGACTTATCGGTACAGCACACAATGTTCCAGCGGTAGATCCCGCGATGGAGCAGGGGGTGGGACTAATGCAGTTCAAACTGAAATGTTGAGGCAATGTTGAGGCTTGTTGAGGCATTTACTGTAAGACTGCTCCAGAATTTCCCAGGCAAGAATTCTAATACTGGTGGCAGTATCTGTATGTTAAAACTGTCTTGATAACGTGTTTTACCTGTTTCCCCTTATGCAATAAACGTGGGATTTCGGGAGTGTAATTTTCCAGGGGGTATTTGGGTGAAAATTCATCCAGAACTTATGTAGGGGTTCGGGGGACAAAGTTACCGGCAGCCCCATAGTTCTACGTGACGTGCAGACAGGGTCTGCGGGTATGCAAGTGCAATTACACCGGGGCTGCCCAGTATCCCCCAGAATCCTTGTTTTCAGCCCCAAATATCCCAGTTCCATTTCCCCCACAGAGATGATGTTTCCCTGAAGTTGGTACTAATAACAGAGTTTATTATGTTTTATGAACCTGTATTAATGTCTATACAGTCAGCCCGGGCATATACATAGGTCAAAGGGGAGAAGGAATGTTGAGAGGTGTGAAGACTGTTTGATGAGCGGGGCTGGGTGGAGTACCAGATCCAGAGAACAAGGGCATCCTGCTGGGGTACCTTTTGGACTGACCTGACCCAGCAGACCTGGTGGAGCCTGCCCAGCGGGTGACAATGGGTTGGATGGGGGAAGCCATTGCTCATAGGCACATTTCCCATTGGCAAATTCATATTTCCCGCTTGCCCTGCTTTTCGAGTAAGCTTGGCATGCCCCCTCCTCTGACGTCAGCAGCCAGATGAGCCCCCATGGAGTCAAATGGTGTTCATAAAGGTATCTCTGTATTGTATTGCTTGTAAAATGGTCACATGTAGAAACAGCATGTAGGAAATCCTCCAGGCATATATAGGATTTAGAGAAGAAAAACACATAGTGCGGACTGCAAAGTACTTTTATCTGCAGTAGAAAAGTAAAATCACACTGACATGGTATATCACTTATATGCGCAGTTAAATCAGCATCAGCGGCGTAGGTCGCAGAGCGTGCTCTCTGCTCTATTCACTCAGTACACTGAAGCACTTGCGTCTTTTGCCTTCCTCACTTCCGGGTTGCGACTCTCTTTGAGACTCCTGATGAAACCTCCAAGGAGGAGAAACGCGTAGAATGTAGAGTATCTAGTGTATCCAGCGCTCAGCCAAAAGTGAAGGAGAGGTTCCAGATCTCGCAACCTGCCTACCCTGAGCTGCCTTCAGAATTTCCAAAGACAGTCTCAACCCATGTCTGTTTTTCTTCTCTAAATCTTATATATACCTGGAGGATTTCCTACATGTGACCATTTTACAAGCAGTACAATACAAAGATACCTTTATGAACATCCTGACAGAGAAATCTGTGAGTATAACTTCTACAGGGTGAATGAGCACTGATCCCAAGTTGTGAATTCAAGACATACTGCGCAATTTGCATATGTTTATTTTATTACATGTCATATACATTTAGGATTTGACTCCATGCAGTTCCTATATATCAGGGGTGAGCAAACTTTTTATGCCGAGCACCCCTTTTCATTCATGAAATTTCTCGGGCCCCCCATGCCTGATGTTATCAAAATCACATGACGTCAGCGCACGTGACGTGTCCATTTGTAACGCCCCCGCCACACGTCTACAAAAAAGTATTAATAACACTTAAAAATAAATATTATGATATTTGTCTAATAGCGTCCCCATTTATGCTGTATTATTAATCTCTCTCTCTCCTGCCACATCAGGACCTCTCTCCCCTCTTCCACAGTCTCAAACTCCTCTCCCAGTATTTCTCACTCCCCCTCCAGTGTCTCTTCTCTCTATCCCTCCCCTCAGTGTCTCTCCCTCCCCCCACTCTCTCTTTCCATCCCCCCAGTGTGTGTCTCTCTCTCTTTCTCCCCCCTAGTGTCTCTCTCACTCCCCCCAGTGTCTCCCTCCTCCTCCAGTGTCTCTCCCACTCTTTCCCTCCCCCAATGTCTCTTTCACTCTCCCTCCAGCCATTGTGTGTCTCTTCCTCCCACCAGTGTCTCTCCCCTCAGTGTCTCTCACACTCTCCCTCCCCCCAGTGTCCCTCTCACACTCCCCCTCCCCCCAGTATCCCTCTCACACTCTCCCTCAAGCCATTGTCTCTCCCTCCCCCCAGTGTCTCTCTCACTCTCCCTCCAGCCATTGTGTGTCTCTCCCTCTGACCAGTCTCTCTCTCCCTCCCGACAGTGTCTCTCTCTCCCTTCCGACAGTGTCTCTCTCATCCCCATGTCTCTTTCACCCCTCCCCATGTCCCACTGTCACCCCCCCTCCCCATGTCACTGTCACACTCTCACCCCCCCTCCCCATGTCACACTCTCACACTCTCACCCCACCTCCCCACATTCACTCCCCTACCCATGTCCCACTGTCACACTCATACTCTTACGCCCTCCGCATGTCACACTCTCACACTCTCACCCCACCTCCCCATGTCACACTCACCCCTCCACACTCACTCCCCCTCCCCATGTTACTATCACCCTTCCACACTCACCCCCTCCCCATGTCATATTCACACACTCACACTCACCCTCCTCCCCATGTCACACTGTCACACTCACACTCTCACCCCCTCCCCATGTCACACTCTCACACTCTCACCCCACCTCCCCATGTCACACTCTCACCTCCCCACACTCACCCCCATCCCCATGTCACACTCTCACCCCTCCATGCTCACCCTCCCTCCCCATGTCACACTCTCACACTCTCACCCCACCTCCCCACATTNNNGAGGATAGGGTCCCCACGTGCACCATGGTCAGCGCAAACGTCGAAAGGCCAAGCCGAGTCCACCCATAGTCACGACTGTCCACAAGCTATCACAGCGTGAGCGGCGCGCCCCGCATCCGCAGCCGATGCTCCGAAACTCCCGTCACAATCTAGGCATAGAGAAAAGCAGCCTGCATTAAAAAGAGGAGCAAAGAGACGAACGCTCCGCCAGTGCGGACGCATGTCACACCTCACACTCCTCTCACCCCGAGCGCAGACGGGGGAAGGGGGCAAGAGAGGGAGCAAGAAGATCAAAAACCTATATTCACGGACGCCAAATCAACGCATCCCCGAGCAACAACCATCAACCACCATATCGTCCCGAAATAGTCAGAGCAAACTCACCCTCCACACTCACTCCCCCTCCCACATGTTACTATCACCCTTCCACACTCACCCCCTCCCCCTGTCACATCACCACTCACACTCACCCTCCTCCCCATGTCAAACTTGCACACTCACACTCTCACCCCCTCCCCATGTCACACTCTCACACTCTCATCCCCCCCCTCCCATGTCACACTCTCACCTCCCAACACTCACCCCATCCCCATGTCACACTCTCACCCCTTCATGCTCACCCTCCCTCCCCATGTCACCTCACCCCCCCCCCCCAACACATCACCCCCCCTCCCAGGTCACCTCTCACCCTCCACTCTCACCCCACCCCTCCCCATGTCACACACTGTCGCCCCCTCACTCACCTCACCCCCCGTCACCTCCCTCCCCTGTCACATTGTCACACACACTCACATCTCTCACCCCCTCCCCATGCACACTCACCGCCCCACACACCTCACCCCCCCACCCACACTCACCACCCCCAAACTCCACCCCACCCCCTCACCCCCCTCCCATGTCCACCTGTCACACTCTCACCCCCTACTCATGTCACACTCACACCCACCTACTCATGTCACACTCACACACTCACCGCTCCCCCCATGTACACTCACTCACACACTCACCCCCCAACCCCATTCACATTCTGACACACACAGATCCTCAAGCTGATGCAATAAGAATAAAGGAAGAACTGAAGGAGCTGTGTAGCACAGCGCCACCTAATGGCCGAAAGAGAAATTGCAGCTACCAAACTGCTTTCCTGCTTCTGTCAATAATCGCTGTTGCTGCACGCCCCACCATTAAAAAATTGTGGCTTTTTATTTTTGCATATACAAAACCCATACAGCAGGCTGGGTGTCCCCTCTGACCCCGCGGGGGTCCCACGGAGCCGGAGGTCGTGTGGGTGTCCCCCGGCTGACCCCGTGGGGTCCCCCGGCTGACCCCTTACGCCCTCCGCATGTCACACTCTCACACTCTCACCCCACCTCCCTATGTCACACTCTCACCTCCCCACACTCACCCCCTTCCCCATGTCACACTCACCCTCCACACTCACTCCCCCTCCCCATGTTACTATCACCCTTCCACACTCACCCCCTCCCCATGTCACATTCACACACTCACACTCACCCTCCTCCCCATGTCAAACTGTCACACTCACACTCTCACCCCCTCCCCATGTCACACTCTCACACTCTCATCCCACCTCCCCATGTCACACTCTCACCTCCCCACACTCACCCCCATCCCCATGTCACACTCTCACCCCTTCATGCTCACCCTCCCTCCCCATGTCACACTCACCCCCCCCCCACACTCACCCCCCCTCCCAGGTCACACTCTCACACCTCCACTCTCACCCCACCTCCCCATGTCACACTGTCGCACTCACTGTCACCTCCCTCCCCATGTCACATTGTCACACACACTCACACTCTCACCCCCCNNNTCCCATGTCACACTCACCCCCACACACACACACCCCCCACCCCCACTCACCCCCCCAAACTCTCACCCCCCTCCCCATGTCACACTGTCACACTCTCACCCCCTACTCATGTCACACTCACACCCACCTACTCATGTCACACTCACACACTCACCCGCATCCCCATGTCACACTCACACACTCACCCCCCAACCCCATGTCACATTCTGACACACACAGTATCCTCAAGCTGCATGCAATAAGAATAAAGGAAGAACTGAAGGAGCTGTGTAGCACAGCGCCACCTAATGGCCGAAAGAGAAATTGCAGCTACCAACTGCTTTTCTCTGCTTCTGTCACTAAATCGCTGTTTGCTGCAACGCCCACCATTAAAAAATTGTGGCTTTTTTTTTTTGCATATACAAAACCCATACCAGCAGGCTGGCGGGTGTCCCCGGCTGACCCCGCGGGGGTCCAACGGAGCCGGAGTCGTGTGGGTGTCCCGGTGACCCCGTGGGGCCCCGGCTGACCCCGTGGGGGTCCCGGCCCACCAAGGGGGGGTCCGCGGGAGGTCCAGGGGTCCCGGGCGTCTGGGTCCCCAAGGGAGTCGGGGTACCCGCTGGCGCGGCCTGCGGTACCAATGTTGCACCTCCAAAAAAAGAAATAAAATTAAAAAACTAAAATACACACCCTACCACATACTATACAGTAATGGGCAAAATACTATTATCCAAATATGGATATAATACATTTGTGTTACGACGGTGCTGCCCGCAGACCAGACCCGTCCCCGTGTGACTGAGTGGACGTAGGGATACATGCACCCGCAGCAAAGGGAGCGCGTCCGGAGTGTGGTTTAGTGTTGCCAGGCCAGGTATAGTATAGAAGACAATACTTGCCACGGTACCGGTAGTAGAGAGGAGAGAGTAGTTATTGCCGTTGCCAAGATCAGGGATAGGAGAGTTGCGGATGATCGAAGGTTAAGCCGTGTTACAGGGATCTGCAGAAGTCACGAAGTCCAAGTAGAGCCGAAGTCGAGAGCCAGAGGGGGTAGTCGTCAATCCGCGTCAATACCTGAGTAGTCACTGAGAGAGTAGTCAAAGCTTCCATACAGAACTAGTCGAGCGACGAGTGATGGGAAGCACAGGCATAATAAAGCTGGGCAGGCAATGGGAAAAGGGGGCAGGCCTGGAGGACTGCAAGGAGTCCTCCCTGATAGGAGGGAGGGTGTTACAGCCCAGCTGAGTGTAATCATTGATTTCTTGGAACTGTGTGATGTTGGTGGGGCGACGCTCACTGCAGGAGAGCAGTGGTTAAAGTGCTCTGTTAGGCGGTGTGTTCTGTAGTGGGAATGCATGCACATAACGTCTGAGGCTGGCGTGCGTGTAGGTGTGCGTGCAGGAAGGCGTGGGCGCGCCGGCATTGAGCAGAAGAAACGCCGAGGGGACGTGACTCCGCAACTGCGGCAGGGGAGAGGAGCCGTGGAGGACGGTAAGGCAAGGATTGTTTTGTGGGTCCAGGGGCTCCCTGCGGAGAGAGGGTGCTCTGTGTGGGAAGCGAGGAGGAGACGCCGATTCTGACAGTACCCCCCTCTTCAGGAACGGCCTCAGGACGGTCCAAGAATGTTTCCACTGCACCAAGAATTGGAGCTGACCCTGGAAGGCAGGCGAATCCAAAAGAGAGTGAAATTCGTATTCCTCGTTATTTGTACCGTAATGGGAGCCGGTTCATGAGTCTGATCCGGAAAGAAGTGACTGGAGATAAATGGTTTTAAGAGAGAAACATGAAAGACATTGGGATTTATACTGGGTGATAGTTGGAGCCGGAATGCCACAGGATTGATTTGTTCACAAATAGGGAAGGGTCCCAGGAACTTAGGTGCCAGTTAGGAGATGGTACCTTGAGGTGGATATTCCTAGAGGAGAATCCCTGGTTTGTAACTGGGCGCCGAACGACGACGACGACGACGACGATCTGCCTGTAATTTCGATCTGTGGGAGGAGTTGAGAAGGGTAGAATGAATCCGACCATGCGGTTTGGAGGGAAGAAATGCGTCATCTATGGCTGGTACTCCAGAAGGAATGTTGGGGATGGGAAAGACAGGGAGGGTGGAACCCATAATTTATAAAGAAGGGTGACTCACGGTGGACTCGTTTTTTGCAGAATTGACGGCATACTCAGCCCAAGAAGAGGAGGTTGAGCCCAATCATCCTGGAATTGGATATAAAAAATCTCAGGTACTTCTCCAGCAGGAATGATTGATTCTCTCCTTTTGTCCATTGGACTGAGGATGATAGGTGGAAGAGAAGGAAGAAGAGATGCCCAATCTCTTCGTGGAAGCTCTCCAAAATTTGGATACGAACTGAGACCTCTGTCAGACACAATGGATGAAGGGATCCCATGAATCCGGAATATCTGCTCCGTAAAGATATAGCAAGGGCGGGGGATGTGGGTAATCCTTTAAGTGGAATGAAAAGGAACATCTTCGAGAACCGTCCACGACCACCAAGATAGTGTCATTCCTCTGGACCTGGGCAACTCCACGATGAAGTCCATAGAAATGTGGGACCAGGGGGTCGGGGGAACTGGAAGGGGGTACAGAAAACCCTGAGGCTTTTGACGGAGAGTCTTGCTTTGAGCGCACGTGGGGCTATGCGCGGGGAAACTCCAGAATATCTTGAGACATCCTTGGCCACCAGAAATTCCGATGAATGGATCAGTAGTCTTTAAACCTGGATGACCTGCAGATTTAGAGGAGTGACCCAAGACAGGACCTCTGGAAAAAATTTGGATGGTACAAAGAGCTTGTTGTCGGGAACGACCAAGTCCTTGGGAATGCGTCTCTGGGAGTGCAAAATCTTGTCAAGATTCTTGAAAGTAGACGTGCGAGAATCCTCATGGGGAAGGATAGTCTCCAATGATTTCCTCTGGCCTTCTCAAAAGAATGTATACGGGAGAGTGCGTCTGCCTTATAGTTCTTGGTCCCGGGATTATAGGACAGGTGAAAATCGAATCGAGAAAAAAAAGAGCCCAACGGCCTGTCGTGGACCAAGGCATGAGCGTTCTCTATGTAAGAAGGTTGTGGTCTGTGAGAATAGTAAATGGCTCTTTTGACCCCTCCATCAGGTTGTCTCCACTCTTGAAGAGCCATCTTCTACGGCCAGAAGTCCCTGTTACCCACGTCATAGTTCCTCTCGGCAAGACGAGAACTCTTGGAAAAATTAGCAAGGGATGTAACTTATCTTGGGGCGTGGGGTCTCTGGGAACGAACAGCACCAGCGCCGCAATCAGAAGCGTCGACCTCCAGGACGAAGGGAAGTTCGATGTTGGGTGACGGAGAATAGGTGCGGATTATAAAGGCTTCCTTGAGGGGCTCGAAGGCGGAGATGGCCTCGGGTGACCAAGCACAAGGATCAGTCCTTTTTTGGTGAGCGCAGTGAGGGGTGCCACAATGGTGGAAAAACTCCGATAAAACTACGATAGTAATTAGCGAACCCTAAAAAACGTTGTATGGCCTTGAGAGTTGGGTCTTGGCCATTCAGTGACTGCTTGAAGTTTACCGGAGTCCATCATAAAACCCTCATCGGAAATGATATACCCCCGGAACGGGAGTAGAGGTGTATGAAAGGTGCACTTCTCCAGTTTGGCATACAAATGGTGTTCACGAGAAGGGAAAGGACGTAGGAGGTGTGGCGTATATGGTCCTGGGATCTTTGGAAAAATCAGGATATATCCAGTATACAATAACCAAAAATATTGAGTACCTTACGAAAGACGCGTTGATGAAATCCTGGAAGACAGCGGGAGCATTACTATAAACCGAAAGGCATTACTATATTAGTTAGTGTTCACAACGCGTGTTTGAAGGCCGTCTTCAATCACCCCCCTTCCTGATGCGCACCAGGTATAGGCACCACGTAGATCCAACTTGAAAAAATCTTGGCCCCCTGTAATTTATCGACAGTTGGTAATAAGGGAAGGGGGGGGTAACGATTTTTAATAGTGATGTGGTTTAAACCCCTGTAGTCGATGCAAGGCCTCAAAGACCCGTCCTTTTTCTTGACGAGAAAAACCCAGCCCTGCTGGGGGAATTGGAGTGACGAATATAAAGCCTTTCTTGAGATTCTCCTGGATATATTCATCCATAGCGTGGATTCTGGTAACGACAAGGGGTAGGTCCTGGACTGGGTAGGGAGTAACCTGGAACTAGATCTATCGGACAATCGTAAGTCCTGTGTGCGGCAAGGTCTGACGTACCTTATTGAAAATGTCCGGAATTGATGGTAAACGGAAGGTAAAATAACTTCGGGAACAGAGGTATTGGCCCGCAGTTGATGAGTCTCGTCTGACCTCGGCCTCCAGGAAATGGGGGCGCAGAGGAAGTCCAGTCAATGAGAGGATTGTTAAGCTGTAGCCAAGGATGACCAAGGGTGATGGGATCCCGGAGACGTGAATGGCATCGAGAACTAAGATCTCCTTGTGCAGATGTGAGGACAGAAGCAAGGGAGCCGTCTCTAAGGAGATGTGGGCCGGCGGTGTAAGAGGAGTCCAAACGATACGCACGACGAGTGCGATGGGAACCTTGTTTCTCACGAGTGGTATGTCGGTTAACCTGGCGAATTCAAGATCCACAAAGTTTCCTCCAGCTCCTGAGTCAATGAAACGGCGGTTGATTGGATAGAGTCTTGAAACTTATCGCCTGGACACTGGAAATGTAAAGTTTCTTTAGGGAGTCACCTTTAGAAAGAGGACGTGGGACATTACACCCAGAGAGAGCCCCTCTGTACTCACTGGGTGTTCCCGCCCGGAAACAGTGGACACTCCCGAAACAGATGTTTCATGGATCGCAGTAGAACACAATCCCCGGCGTGGCAGAACGCCCGTATGCTGTGCGGATGCGTTGTAACCCCAATTGCATTGGCTCTGGCAACTCCAGTGCAGGAGTGTTTGTGGGAGAGTACTGGAGAACGAATTTGAAAGTTATGGACGCGCGAGTGCGCTGACGCCTGAGCGGCGTACCTGGATACGTGATCCACACGGACAGCCAATCAATGAGGACCTCCCATTGATCCGGCCTGGATTGGCAGAGAGAGTTCATCTCCTGATGGATCTGCCAGGCCTTGCCAGAACACGGAGACGATAGCCTCTTGTCCCCAGTTAGTATCGGCTGCTAGAGTCCTTCTTGCGATCAGTATTTAGAGATGGGGAGCCATTTCAAACTGCACCTCCACACTGGTTAGGAAACCCATACAATCTTGCGGTTCACCTGCATAAGGCTTGGGGAGGAATCCTTACATCTGAGCTGCTAACTGCGCTTGCGGAGTGGGGGCTTACATTCTGGCGTGGCCGCGGTCGGTACCCTGGCTGAGAGTACGCGACCTGGCGTGTAAGTGCACACAATTTGATCCGCACGGCCTGGTATGCTGAAGCAGATTAGAGAGAAACGTGTGAAGTTCGGTCTTGTCTGCGTCTTGTGGGCCGACATAATTGTTACGCCGGTGCTGCACGGCAGACCAGACCCGTCCCCTGTGCTGAGGTGGTCACATAGGGATACACGCACCCGCAGCAAAGGAGCGGGTCCGGAAGTGTGGTGTTAGTGTTGCCAGGCCAGGATAGTAATGAAGACAATACTGCCGTACCGGTTTGTAGAGGAGGAGTAGTTATTGCCGTTGCCAAGATCAGGGATAGGAGAGTTGGGATGATCGAAGGTATAAGCCGTGTTAACGGGAGCCAGAAGTCACGAAGTCCAAGTAGAGCCGAAGGCGATTGCCAGAGGGGGGGTAGTCGTCCAATCCGCGTCAATACCTGAGGAGTCACTGAGAGAGTAGTCAAATTACTTCCATACAGAACTATGTCGAGCGACGAGTGATGGGAAGCACAGGCATAATAAAGCTGGGCAGGCCAATGGAAAAGGGGGCAGGCCTGGAGGACTGCAAGGAGTCCTCCCTGATAGGAGGGAGGTGTGTACAGCCCAGCTGAGTGTAATCATTGATTTGCATGGAACGTGTGATGCTTTGGGGGCGACGCTCACTGCAGGAGCAAGTGGTTTAAAGTGCTCTGTTAGGCGTGTGCTCTGTAAGATGGGAATGCCATGCACTAATGTTTGAGGCTGCGTGCGGGTAGGTGTGCATGCAGGAAGGCGTGGGGCGCGCCCGGCGTTGAGCAGAGGAATCGCCGAGGGGAGTGATCCCGCGACGGCGGCAGGGGCGAGGAGCGTGGAGGGACGGTAAGGCAGGATTGTTTTGTGGGTCCAGGGGCTCCGCGGAGAGAGGGTGCGTCGTGTGGGAAGCGAGGAGACGGCCGGATCGACAATTGGACATTTTAACAATAACAATTCAATATAAAAACAGTCAAAACATATTACACTACGTTTTACAGGCACCACGAATGAAGGCCGTCTTCATTTTCATCTTCATTCTGCCCATGCCTACGGTGCTGCAAAACATGCACAAAACAATTACAATAGCCAATGTAATGTCCCCTAACCCCTTTCTCACCATAGCGGTTATAACGTACAGTCATTAGGGGTTAACCCACCCTCACCCACCACTCGGGAGGCCTACAAACCCTCCCACACTAACCCCCCACCCGTGAGGCCTAACCACCCTCAGCCACTACCACAAGGGAGGCCAACCCCACATACCCTTGGGCCAATTACCCCTCCCCCACTCCCCAGTACTCACATTAAAACACATACACAGCCCCACAATAAACAGATATTTATATTTATTAAATATATAACCCCCAAATCCCTGTGCCCCCCCCTAATAATGATTTATTCTTTTACTACAGGTTATACCCAAGCCCCCGCGGTCCTGGCGGGCTGCGGGTACCTGACAGACCTACAGGGTACACAAGCAACTTGTTTCACACAGGTTCTGGAGGCTGTTGGTGGACTACGCCAAGTTGCAAGGCCCCCGGTGGCTCTCTTGGGTCAACCGTGGGCCCACATTGGTAGGGCCAACGGTGCCCCACGATGTCTGTGAGCCCGCGGTCAGACCCACAGGGGTCTGGGGGCCTCGGTTGTTATCAAACGGGGGGTCCTGCGGAACAGACGACGTGCTCACGCTCGTGTCCGCGGTGCCCCACGGATGTGGGACCACCGATTCATCCCCGCTACTCTACGGTGTCCGCGGTGATCCAGATGTGGGAACCACCGCTTCATCCCCGCAGTGTGTCCACCCGGTGAACCAACCAGCCTGGCTACCCGTGAGATACCCGAGAGACCGCACGGTGTCTCCCAGAGGGTCTCACGCAGAAACCAGGAACCAACCTCGAATGTAAAATAAAAATAAACCGGACCTATACATACATCCCTCCCCCCACCCCCAACCCCCCACCTTACATACCATAATGTGAAACACAATAATTATCCAGTATGGATATATATTATTTGCCCATTATGAAACACAATAAACAATCCACAAATCAAACAATTGATTTTTTAATCTTAAACCCCACTTGCATGTTAAAATAAGTCTAGCAGCCATTGCAAATATAAAAAAAACAAACTGCCAGCTACCAAATGTCTATGAAAGTCACACAATTGCATGAGTGTGTAACATATGCAATTAATATCTTGCATCATATAACTATGCAAATTATATGTAACAATAAATACAACTAGAACAATGCCCCTAACCACCAATGCCATCCCTGAAAATCAAATTAGAAAACTAACCATCAATACAATTAGCACAATCAATGAACCATTTTCTCAAACAATTAAATACATATACAAATTCAATTATACAATTCCCTATTCAATTGCTAAGACAAAACCATTGCGCAAAACAATTCTCATTTTAAAGTAACCACCATCATTCTAATCTTCTACATTATAAGAAGGCCTTTAGCTAATACACAATTACATTATTGACAACATGTACAAAATAAAGATGACTAATACATTATCCATACATGAAAAGAACCTAAAATAAGGAGCCAAACATCAATTATTATCCCTGTATGTCTATCCATTACAGATAGAAACATAACATACAGGCAAGTACAAACAGCATCAAATACAATGCATTTATCTACAAATTCACAGTACAATACACCATTCATTGTCCTGTGAATGTATTATATAACATAGATACATTAACGGCAGTAAATGGAGTGAAAAAATAAAAGACATGAAAAATGAACAATCATAAAAAACTGTAACAAAGTTAATAATAATAAACTTTTCTTTTGTTTACTCACCAAATTAGAGCACAACCACTCACCGAAATCCCAAGAGACCCGGAGGCAAAGCACGAGAAGCCAAAGGGTCCAACGTCGTAACAGCGCATAGAAATAGGAGCTGTGTAGCACAGCGCCACCTAATGGCCGAAAGAGAAATTGCAGCTACCAACTGCTTTTCTCTGCTTCTGTCAATAATCGCTGTTTGCTGCACGCCCCACCATTAAAAAATTGTGGCTTTTTATTTTTGCATATACAAAACCCATACAGCAGGCTGGCGGGTGTCCCCGGCTGACCCCGCGGGGGTCCCAACGGAGCCCGGAGGTCGTGTGGGTGTCCCCGGCTGACCCCGTGGGGGTCCCCGGCTGACCCCGTGGGGGTCCCCGGCCCACCAAGCGGGGGTCCCCGCGGGAGTCCAGGGGTCCCCGCGGCCGTCCCTGGGTCCCCACGGGAGTCCCGGGGTACCCGTGGGCCTGCGGTACCAATGTTGCACCTCCAAAAATAAGAAATAACAATTAAAACTAAATACACCCCCTAACACATACTATACAGTAATGGGCAAAATTACTATTATCCAAATATGGATAATACATCTTCGAGAACCTGTCCACGACCACCAAGATAGTGTTCATTCCTCTGGACCTGGGCAACTCCACGATGAAGTCCATAGAAATGTGGGACCAGGGGCGGGAACTGGAAGGGGTAACAGAAAACCCTGAGGCTTTTGACGGAGAGACTTGCTTTGAGCGCACGTGGGACAGGCGCGGGTAAACTCCAGAATATCTTGAGACATCCTTGGCCACCAGAAATTCCGACGAATGAGATCAGTAGTCTTCTTAAAACCTGGATGCAGAGTGTGGAACTGGGGCGCTCCCTGTAATATGTGGCTTATAGTTATTGGACGCCTATGGACATAAAAAACTGTGCCATAAATAATAGAAATTGATAAAAATTGTTAAAAATTGTATACTGGCCCTTTGTTGGTTTTGCTGCCGCTTGACCTTGAAGAAGACAAATCCCAAGTTCTTCTTATGGTTACAATTGGAGTATGGTGGTGGTCAGCGCAAACTCGTGAAACTCAAGAAAATGATAAAAAATAAGACAATTCGCAGTATTAGTGCATTAATTAGTGTTGATAAGATAGGAAGGGGGAAGGGGGAGGAGGAAAGGGAAAGGGAGGGATAGTGGTAAATGGCACTAGATTGAACAGTAAATGAAACATAAAATGTAAGTTTCAACGACTCACACGGGCTTGCGAGTGCGCTGACGCTCTGAGCGGCGTACCTGGATACGTTGATCCACACGGACAGCCAAATCAATGAGGACCTCCAATTGATCCGGCCTGGATTGGCGAGAGAGTTCATCCTTGATGGGATCTGCCAGGCCTTGCCAGAACACGGAGACGATAGCCTCTTGTCCCCAGTTAGTATCGGCTGCTAGAGTCCTTCTTGCGATCAGTATTTTAGAGATGGGGAGCCATTTCAAACTGCACCTCACACTGGTTTAGGAAACCCCTACAATCTTGCGGTTCACCTGCATAAGGCTTGGGGGGAGGAATCCTTACATCTGAGCTGCTAACTGCGCTTGCGGAGTGGGGGCTTACATCTGGCGTGGTCGCGGTCGGTACCCTGTCTGAGAGTACTGCGACCTGGCGTGTAAGTGCCACAATTTGATCCGCCACGGCCTGGTTATGCTGAAGCAGATTAGAGAGAAACTGTTGAAGTTCGGTCTTGTCTGCGTCTTGTGGGCTCGACATAATGTTACGCCGGTGCTGCACGCAGACCAGACCCGTCCCCTGTGCTGAGGTGGCACATAGGGATACACGCACCCGCAGCAAAGGGAGCGCGTCCGGAGTGTGGTGTTAGTGTTGCCAGGCCAGGTATAGTAATGAAGACAATACTTGCCGGTACCGGTTGTAGAGGAGGAGTAGTTATTGCCGTTGCCAAGATCAGGGATAGGAGAGTTGCGGATGATCGAAGGTATAAGCCGTGTTACAGGGATGCCAGAAGTCACGAAGTCCAAGTAGAGCCGAAGTCGATTGCCAGAGGGGGTAGTCGTCCAATCCGCGTCAATACCTGAGGAGTCACTGAGAGAGTAGTCAAATACTTCCATACAGAACTATGTCGAGCGACGAGTGATGGGAAGCACAGGCATAATAAAGCTGGGCAGGCCAATGGGAAAAGGGGGCAGGCCTGGAGGACTGCAAGGAGTCCTCCCTGATAGGAGGGAGGTGTTACAGCCCAGCTGAGTGTAATCATTGATTTGCATGGAACTGTGTGATGCTTGGGGGCGACGCCTCACTGCAGGAGCAGTGGTTAAAAGTGCTCTGTTAGGCGTGTGCTCTGTAAGCTGGGAATGCATGCACATAATGTTTGAGGCTGGCGTGCGGGTAGGTGTGCATGCAGGAAGGCGTGGGCGCGCCCGGCGTTGAGCAGAGGAATCGCCGAGGGGAGTGATCCCGCGACGGCGGCAGGGGCGAGGAGCCGTGGAGGACGGTAAGGCAGGATTGTTTTGTGGGTCCAGGGGCTCCCTGCGGAGAGAGGGTGCTCTGTGTGGGAAGCGAGGAGAACGCCGATTCCTGACAATTTGGACATTTTAAATACATATAACATTCAATAAATACAGTCAAAACATATTACACTTACGTTTTACAGGCACCCACGATGAAGGCCGTCTTCATTTTCATCTTCATTCTGCCCATGCCCCTACGGTGCTGCAAAACATGCACAACAATTACAATAGCCAATGTAATGTCCCCTAACCCCTTTCTCACCATAGCGGTTATTAACCGCTACAGTCATTAAGGGGTTAACCCACCCTCACCCACCACTCGGGAGGCCTACATACCCTCCCACACTAACCCCCCACCCCGTGAGGCCTAACCACCCTCAGCCACTACCCACAAGGGAGGCCAACCCACATACCCTTGGGGCCAATACCCCCTCCCCCACTCCCAGTACTCACATTAAAAACAATACACAGCCCCACAATAAACATCATTATATTTATTAAATACATAACCCACTCCCTGTGCCCCCCCATAAATACATGATTTATTCTTTTACATACAGGGTTCATACCCAAGCCCCACGCGAGTCCCTGGCGGGCTGGCGGGTCACCTGACAGACCTACAGGGTACCAGCAACTTGTTTCACACAGGTTCTGGAGGCCTGTTGGTGGATCCCGCCAAGTGCCAAGGCCCCCAGGTGGTCTTCTTGGGTCACCGTGGGCCACAATTGGTAGCCACGGTAGGCCCACGGATGTCTGTGAGCCCCGGGTCAGACCCACAGGTGTCTGCGGGGCCTCGGGTTGTTATCACGGGGGTCTGAGGAACTCACGAGTGCTCACTACGGGTCCGCGGTGCCCCCACGGATGTGGGACCACCGCTTCATCCCCGTACTCTACGGTTCCGCGGTGATCCACAGATGTGGGACCACCGCTTCATCCCCGCAGGTGTCACCCGTGGAACCACCAGCCTGATACCCGTGAGATACCCGAGGAGACCGCAGGTGGTCTCCAGAGGTCTCACGCAGAACCAAGGAACCAACCCTGAATGTAAAATAAATAAACCGGACCTATACATACATCCCCCCCCCCCCAACACCTACAGTACAATAATGTGCAAAATAACTATTATCCAGATATGGATAATATATTATTTGCCCATTATGAAACACATAAAACATCCACAAATCAAAACATGATTTTTTAATCTTAAAACCACCACTTGCATGTTAAAATAAGTCTAGCAGCCATTGCAAATATAAAAAAAACAAACTGCAGCTACACAAATGTCTATGAAATGTCACACAATTGCATTGAGTGTGTACATGATGCAATTAATCTGTGCATCATATAACACTATGCAAATTATATGTAACAATAAAATACACTATGAACAATGTCCCCTAACCACCAATGCCATCCTGAAAATCAATTAGAAACTAACCAACATCAATACAATTAGCATCAATCAATGAATCCATTTTCTCAAACAATTAAAATACAATACAAATCAATTATACAATTCCCTATTCAATTGCTAAAGACAAACCATTGCCAAAACAATTCTAATTTAAAGTAACCACCATCATTCTAATCTTACTACCATAAAGAAGCCTTTAGCTAAATACAAATTACATTATTCACAACAATGACAAAATAAAGATGCTAAATACATTATCCATACATGAAAAGAACCTAAACATGAGCCAAACAATCAATTATTATCCCTGTATGTCTATCCATACAGATAGATAAACATAACATACAGGGGCAATAAAACAGCATCAAATACAATGCATTTACATACAAAATTCACATACAATACACCCATTCATTGTCCGTGAATGTATTATATACATAGATACATTAACAGGCATTAAATGGGAGTGAAAAAATAAAAGACATGAATGAAAAATCATAAAAACCTGTAAAAGTTAAAATAATAAACTTTTCTTTTGTTTACTCACCATTAGATGCCCACTCACCGAAATCCAAGCGACCCGGAAGCACAGAAATCAATCCACAGGTAAGCCATAAAATAAAAACCCATAACAAATCCACGTCTGTGTCTTCTTTCTTCTTTGGGGTCTTCTGGGGTCTTCTTCCATCTTCTTCCGGATTCTTCCGTCTTCTTACGCCACGCCCTTCTTATCTTCTTAGGAGGGGAGATGTTCCCTCCTCGGCAACTAGCTTAAAAATGAGGCGACATAGGCTTTTATAGGCCTATGATGTCACATTTTGGTCAAATGTTTCCCACGATCCTGATTGGGTTGTGAAAAACATGTGATTTGGCCGATGAAAAAAAAATGATGACGTCATTTAAAGGCAATCAAAGCACAGCCAATCAGAATGGCTTTGCTTCATTTGCCTTTAAGATGACGTCATTAAAATAAACATGGCCGGTCTCACATGGTACCGTAGCCAATCAGAGCGTGGGAACTCCATCCCAACTCTGATTGGCTCTAGAACCATGTGACACGCTTTCAAAGACGTCACATCCATTCTCCCCCAAGCCTCTGTCACATGGTCTAGTAGAGCCAATCAGAGATGGGATGGAGTTCCCACGCTCTGATTGGCTACGGTACCATGTGAGACCGGCCATGTTGCATCTTGGACGCTATAAAGATGGCGGCAGCACTGGCACCCGATGCCCCATACCGGGGCCTGTAACTCGGAAAGCAGGGGGTCTCTGAGGCAGAAATCAGCTCAGGGGACCCCCTGCTCCCGCACACTATTATTTAAAATACATTAATGCTGCTTCATTACCATAGCGGATAGCCGCTACGGTAATGAATTATTATTTATTGTTATGTGTGTTTTAATACTAGTGTAGATATGCAGGGGGTCTCTTGAGCTGAACCGCATTGGTTTCAGGTCCGAGGACCCCCTACATCAGGAGATATAGGCCCCTTTATGGGGTGCCAGTATCCCCTGCAGAATGTAAATAACCCGGTCACGTGACTCGGGAGCTTTAAACTGCAGGGGATACCGGCACCCCATAATGGGGCCTATATCTCCTGAAGTAGGGGGTCCTCGGACCTGAAACCAATGCGGTTCAGCTCGGGAAACCCCCTGCTCATGTACACTATTATTAAAATATATTTATTGAGTGTACTATCGCCTGTAACAGTCTTGCATGGAGATAGCAAATGTGGCTTTTTTTTCTATCAGCTAGCGAACGGAAAGGTTCAGAACGCTAGCAGGGGGAAAAAAAGCAACTCGTACGCTGTGGCTGTTTTGAGCTATTTTGAGCAGGTACGTTAAAAAATGGCCTCAAGGCCTTAGTGCATCGCGTCCCCGGCTTCACTTTTTAACGAACCTGCTTTTTGGCCAAATCAGAACGCAAAGCCATTGAGCTTAGTGCATAGCCCCCATACTGCACAATTTGTATATTATTTTCTCTATGACATGTATTTGCACTCCCTGACAACTCTGGACTTGTAAGAATCATGTGGATTGAGAAAGTAATCCTCTTCAAAGGTTGAGCAGCATCTGATTGAGCTTGTTTGTATATTTACTTTTACAAGCACAAAATTCACGATTGATTTATTTTGATTAGACACTATAAATCCCTTTGTTTGGGTATATTATTCACCTATATCAATATATATAATATTCTCTAATAATTTAAGCACGAATCGATAACATTGTTTGTTTTTTACTGTCTAGTTTCCAGTCTATCCAAATCCTTCTGAAAATAAATGACATCCTGCTCTGATTCTACAACCTTAAACAATTTAGCGTCATCAGTAAAGATGCAAAGATGGAGACTTTGCTCTCTATGCCAACCTCAAGGTCAATAATAAAAATGTTAAAAAGCAGTTCCCAGTACCGATCCCTGAAGTACTCCACTCAGCATTTTAGCACAACCTGAAAAAGTTCAATTTATGACCACTCGCTGTTGTCTATCCTTCAATCAGTTTTCAATCCAGGTGCAAATATTTTTTCTGAGTCCAATTTGCTTAATTTTGTACACTAAAGCAAAAGCCTTTGCAAAATCTAAGTAGACACATCAATTGCATTACCCTGTCTAAATAACTACTTACCTCCTCAAAGAAACTAATAAGTTAAATTTGGCATGATCTATCTTCATAAATCCATGCTGACTTTTACTAATAATTTTGTTTTCCATTAGGTATTCCTGAAAATTATCCCATACTAAACTTTCAAGTAGCTTCCCCACTATTGATGTTAGGCTTACAGGTCTGTAATTTCCCATTTGTGATCTAGCTCCCTTTTTAAATATAGACACTATGGGCCTCATGCAGTAAGCGACGAATATGTGAAATCGGCAAGCTTACCGATTAGTCATGTTATTGGCGATTTTCCCTCTCCGTATGCAGTAAGTGCCGAATGTCTTCAAAAAGAAGCCGAAAACAAATCCGCCCACTCTCACGATGATTTGCCGATCACACACAGGTGTATCGGCGTGCGTGGCGGGGTGCTGTTAGGTTGCCCAATCAAAAATCTTGCTGAATCAGGCGAAGCAAGCATGTATTGGATAGCGCGCCATATTTAAAGGCAACGTGTACTGTTAATCATTCTCTGTGTTGTTGGGAGTGAGAGAGAGAGAGACGCACAGAGCTGGGCGATTTAATATTTGCATATTGACTGAGAGACTTGTTCTGTATTGTGAAAGCTTTGTCCTTTGTTGTTTTGTTTACATATTTGTCTTGTTTTCTATGTGGAAGTGTTTCGTGTGATTGGCTGTACATTTGTTTTCTGTTTTTTGTGAGTGCTGTAAGTATGCCCGGAAAGCGTGGGAAGAGTGATGCTGGTAGGAGTGGTAGTGCTACTCGTGCCAGTACGCGTCAGAGTGAACGTACTGTTCAGGCGAGTGCTGTTGCTAGGAGTGCGAGTGCTGTTGCTAGGAGTGCGAGTGCTTTTGCTGGGAGTGGGAGTGCTGTTGCTGGGAGTGGGAGTGCTGTTGCTGGGAGTGTGAGTGCTGTTGCTGGGAGTGGGAGTGCTGTTGCTGGGAGTGGGAGTGCTGTTGCTGGGAGTGGGAGTGCTATTGCTGGGAGTGGGAGTGCTGCTGGTGGCTCAGTTGCTGATGGGGTGTCTGGTGGTGGCGTGCTTGCTGGTGGCCAGCTTTTGGAGTCTATTCCATTGGAAGAAGGAGAGTCCAGTCAGCACCAGGCAAGCTCTGAGCCTAAACGTGCTCGGAAGAGACGTGTGGAGAAGCCACGTAATTCTCGCTTCAATGACCAAGAAAATAGGGCTCTTGTCACTGGGATTCTGGAGCACTATGACAGTCTCTATGGACATTTAGTAGGTAAGTGTACCTTTCCATTTATTCTTCAAATACATGTGATCCTAGGTCATGTGAGTTTTGTTAATATGCAAATATGGGTACAGAATATCTTTCTATGTTAATTAGTGTGGAAACACATCTTTTTATCATGCGTTACAAGGACAACAAAACTCAGGCGTACAATTTGCGATAACTGCATACAATATGAATGCAACCTTGCTTACATGTCTAGGTTTAGTAGTGAATGCTCATGTGCTTCACATATTACACCTAAAACAGCATGTTTCTCTTGGAACAGCTAGCAGTGTAGGAAACTAGTGGTTGTATTATTATTAATTAACGTCATATATTTTGTATGTTTTTCAAGCGCGGACAAGTTCATCAAGCAAAAAAGAAATGTGGGACACAATAGTAATTGGTGTCAATGCGTGTGGGAATCGTGACAGGGACAAGCGGAATTGTCACAAGAGATTTGACGATATTAGGTCAAAATTAAAAAGGAAAATACAAGACCAACGCGTGCATGCTACTGGCACTGGAGGTGGCCCGCCACCACAGCGTCTGATATTAACTCCATTGGAGGAGCTGCTTCGGGGAAAATTACTTCCCGTCGTCGTGGAGGGTTTGCCCGGTGACAGGGACATCGGAATTTATCCCTCACAATTTCCACCAGGTGAGAAATATTACTGTACTAGGCGTGTCGTTGCTTACAGTTATTTTAAACATTTCCGCTGCTTTTTATAGTGTCTTCCCAATATAAGCATACCTACATCTATATATGTATATGTCTGTTTCTCTCTCTCTCTCTCTCTCTATATATATATATATATATATATATATATATATATATATATAAATATATCTCAAAATAGACATATATGTTGTAGTCCTACTAAAAGCAGTAACTAATATACCACGTTGCATTGCGTGCTCATTTGCATGTGAATTCCCACAATGCTTTGCTGCAGTGGAAGCAATTTATGGTGGGCGAAGATGGGGAACAACAGGGTAGCACACATGTGTAACACATGCTAATGAGAAATTATTACTAGCTACTGTTACAGAACATAAATATGTATAATATTAATGTGTATATTATTTATTTAACTCCTACAAACACGACATTACTGCCTATTCTAATCATGCATCGAATATATTGCATGCAACGGCCTACAAACATCACTAGCACAAATAAATGTCTACTTGTTTATTAAAAGGTCCATTTTTGCTTTATGTCATATACAGACAGCATAATGAGGCACACGTAGCATATGTTATGTCATTTTGTTCATAACTTGCACACTTCAGACGACTATTTTGCTCCTCTACCATTGTGTTAAAGCAGCTGCAATGAATATGTCATCACAGCATACACGTCAACAGAGGGGGTGGGGTTCAGCACACACCCAAATTACAGGGTCATCTTACGGTCAACTTAGTTCACACCATTTTCACCTGTTTGAAGTAATTGAAAGGTCTGCCTGATTAGGCTTTTTGGGGAAGGGAATACCGTTCTTACAACCTGAATAGCAAAACTGAAGGTAATCACACTCATTTGAAACCTTAACTCTAGGTAGTAAATCCCCCAACAAGTCATTACTTATCAAACCGTACGTCACACATTCGTTCACTCATATCTATAGTTTAACTGATATCAACAACACATTATCACACACTGCATGTGTTGTGTTGTTGAGTGACAGACACATTCAGGTGTGCCACAGTTTCTATTAATGTACCACACATATCCTCTACCAAAAACGAATCTTTTTGCTATATGACCACCTTCATGATAACCATTGTCAATGTTCATCTCATGATACTTATGTACATTATGATACTGATATGACGACACAACATATGATTTGTATCTACAAATTTAATCAATTTATCCTAACGCATTACTGCAAAAACATAGTATGTTGTATGTTAGGGAACTCAAAAGTTCTAAGTACACAGGCATGTACATTGTTATTACAACTCTTTATGTTCACTTTCTCACACACTTTCGGTTAATGAACTGATGCTGTTAGTTACTCATAAATACCGAACATACAATAACTGTTTGTTCAATATTTACACATGTAAATGTACAACTGATGTTATTGTTATATATAGTTGCCTCTGGAGGACATGGGTCACCTGAGACGGAACAAGTGTCTTCACCTGGGTCATGCAGCTCAACACACCTAGAAGGTGGGTGTATGAGGTGGTGGCCATATAATATGTGCACTTGTATATGTTATGTTGTCATGTTCATTATTTGTTTTGCACATGTTCTTTAAATAGGATTACTTAGTGTCAGTGAAAATTAAGTTTAAGACAACATGTATTGTGTTTGTGATGTTAAGTATCATGTAGGAGTTGTGAGTTTAGAACAACTTTTCATTCATTCTTATTTCATACTGAGTCCAAACATTATTCGTAAGTCAAGGTAGTTTTTAATGGGACGTTATAAAACATGTTAGTTGTTACTTATGACACAGTATAATTACATAGTAAAACAGCAGAGATTAGCATGCCATTTCATAATGTGTACATTTATTTTTAGAACATGATGATGAAGATGATGATGAAGATGAAGATGAAGATGATGATGCCACCATAGACACAGAAAAGCAACCAAGTGACCATGAACAGGTTCCCATTGAAACAGTTACCCAGCCAATTCGTCCATCAAGTAACACAT
The DNA here is from genome assembly GCA_036426205.1 of Ascaphus truei. Taxonomy (NCBI): domain Eukaryota; kingdom Metazoa; phylum Chordata; class Amphibia; order Anura; family Ascaphidae; genus Ascaphus; species Ascaphus truei. The sequence continues at coordinate 53,630 of WSYH01001969.1, read as the reverse complement.
ACGATGCAATAGTAGCTTCAGAGGGAAAAATTGTGGAAGCTGAAAATCGTCGCCATTCTGATCTGATGACAGTGCTCGAAAGGATGATTTCACTGCAGGAACAAACGATATCACAATTGGCACATCTCCACAGAGTCTTCATTGAAGTGCCTAAACAAATGCAAAAAATAAACACTTCATTAGAAGCAATGGTTGTGCAGCAAACACAAGCTAATTACTTGAGAATGACTACTGTACCCAATTTCAACTTCAACACCTCACAGGCAGGATCTTTACATGCTGGTAATTTTTCACCACATGCATCTGATGTTCATTCCCCAGGTCCGAATGTTACCGGTCAAGTAGCAGACATTTCTGTGCAGGTTCCTGACGACATCCTACCGCTGCCATCTGTAGAAAATCAGGAGCTGACACCTACAAAGGAGGCGGCAAAAACAACAAAGCACAAGCAGTTACTACTGACCAGTTTTTGGACACAAAAAAAAAAAACCCACACATGAAACGGACCAACCATCAGTTGTGCAGTGTCTACCAACTTGCTCACATGTGTCAGTGGGCACAAGCCCTGTCGGTGAGTCACTGCCCACAAGCCCTGTCCGTGAACAGTCACTGGCCACAAGCCCTGTCGGTGAACAGTCACTGCCCAAAAGCCCTGTCGGTGAGTCACTGCCACAAGCCCTGTCGGTGAGTCACTGCCCACAAGCCCTGTCGGTGAACAGTCACTGGCCACAAGCCCTGCCCGTGAAGTGCCAGAGGCCACTCAAAGTGGCTCTGTTGTGGCTAAAGTTGTTGCAAAACGAAAAATTAAAATCCAAGAGACAACAAGCAGGCCTGTTACTTGCTCTCAAAAGGAAAAAAAATAATAAATGTTATAATTCACTAAATATGACTTTGGCCTTGTTTTGTTGACTTCAGATTATCTAATTAATATTGTATGTATGCTGAAGACCGTGTTGTTTCCAAACTTTCAAGTATGTTCTTGTACACGTGAAGTTTTGGAAATGTTAACAGTCCTAATTAATGAATAGTGTTATTAATATTGATGTTTTTAATCATCTGTTCAGTAATGGTCCACCAGGAGCCAGTTGCTATGTTTAGAGAAGCTGCCATTGACTTACCTGCAAAACATTGTATTTGGGTGTGTTACATGATGTAATCATTGCATGTTAATATTATTCACATGCAATTAAAAACACACATGTATTTAACTGCAAACATCTTTCTTGTCCGTGTACAGCAGGATTAAGTGTAAAATATTACTTACCTTCACCTTGCTTGCCCATTGTAATGTTGTCCTTTAATCATTTATGTGTTCTTGTTTCAAGAACATATCTGTGATTGTATACTAATATTGTAGTAATGTATGGATATATGTACACACACCCCAGTGTGTGTGTGTGTGTGTGTGTGTGGTGTGTGTGTGTGTGTGTGTTGTTTGTGTGTGTGTGTGTGTGTGTGTGTGTGTGTGTGTGTGTGTGTGATGTGTGTGTGTTGTGTGTGTGTGTGTGTGTGTGTGTGTGTGTTGTGTGTGTGTGTTGGTGGGTGTGTGTGTGTGTGTGTGTATATATATATATATATATATATATACACATACACACACACACTGTGTGTGTGTGTATGTATATATTTTGTACTATCTAAACTGGTATAGATGTATTTTCAAAAAACATACACTTCATGCTTCCTTGTGAAAACACAGTATTTTAATAATACAGGCCTAATGTTTGTGAACTATACTAACTGTGAGCCTATAACAGTATTGGCCTAAAACAAATGTTTATTACTTAATTAACTCATGTTTATCACCATTTAAATAGATTTCATACAAGGCCTACTTACTGCCATCAATATGTTCTGTGTACACCTGCATTACAGAGATATTATTGGTTGTAACACTACAGGCCTTGTAAATTCAAAAAAAAACTTGTTTGATGGTAAATCACATTTACCAGACAGGTCAATGCAATAGGCCATAACACATTTTAAGCCTCTATTATTTAAACCTTTAAAAAAATCACACCAATGTAAAAATCACTCTTTACATATAAACCCTTAAATATTGTAATATACACACACATTAAAAGTTTGGTTTTACAGACATTATATATATATAGATATATATATATAGATATATATATTTATGAGAGAGATCTATATATCTACATATACACACGTACTTAAACTCTGATGCAGACAGGGAGTTAACCAGACTTTCAAATAGACACAGAAATTTATGGGGAATTTTTTTTTACTTTTGCAGGTGTGTGTGTATTTCATTATATGGATGTGTAAGCACTATTTTCATAAAGTGGACTATGTTTTTTTCCTCAACTCACAATGTTTCTTAATTAAAAGTCTACAAATGTTTTGAGAAACAAGATAAAAGTTGCTACATGTTGCTCAGTCAAATGGCTATCACAAACCACAAATGTGAAACCAATTATTTCTAGACCTACAATTGGTGCGTGAAACAAGGAGTACAAGTTGAAACATTGTGTGACCTTGAAAAGGAAAGACACAAAATAGTTAGCATTTGAACGGTTTCATTCTTATGAGCAAAGAACATAGCACTGCACACATCATTTCTGATAATCTGCAATGGCTGAAGATTTAGTTAAAAATATGCATCCACACAAGGGTTACAAACTCATGATTGCAGAAGCGATAATGTCAGCTACGGGCCAGAAAGCCAACGTGGGACAAATCTATGATTTGATTAGAGCAAAGTATCCTTATTACGCAGAACCTGGGCATGCGCGAAATTTTAAATCCTCAGTAAGATTCACTTTATCAACTAATGACTGTTTTGAAAGTGTGCAGGATAAGCTACAAGACAGGTAAGGTTTTTGGAAGATTGCTAAGGAAAAACAATTCACCGTGGAAGACGGCACACATATTGTGCTAAGTGGCATATTTATTCCTAATGCCAATAGCAATGGATCCGCTACTACTGTTCCGTGTGAATCGATACCTGCTGCAATATATGCACCCTCCATTCCTGAAACACACATTGTACAAGAACATAACTACTATGATTATGTACCAAGCCTTTCTGCTGAAAATGCATTACAATGGGTACCCGAAGAAATGAACCTACCTCCGGACCAATTGTTTGAAGAAAGCTGTGGCGATTCCTATGAGCGCTTCATGGAGGAGATGTGTGTCATACAGGATTCAGCGTTTGGGTCAAGCGTGGATGCAAATGCCTTGGTTTTCTGGAGCGACCAGTTGCAGGCAGACGAAGTGTTACTTCTACAAGAATGGTAAATATAACAATCGTTATGCGTTGACTCAGCGTTAAAAGTTTTTTTTTTCTAACCACCATTTTGACTTTAAATGCGTGGATAGAGCGTAACATTGCAGACTGCATAACATGTAGCGATCACAAACACATTGTTTCCTATTACAATATAGTAGAACCTGAAAGAGTACTACACATTGCTCACGGAATAAATATACGTACTTTCCTATCCCTTTAAACATATTAGCAACATGTTACCATAACTCTAACACACACCTGTTTTGTTATCATGCAACATCTACAAAAGAAAAAACCGGGTCGACCACGTATGACGTGGGACCCTTGTCATGTGCCAAGGCATCCTTAAAAAGGATTACGGATGTAAGTCCCGCCCCCAAGCGACGTGCGCGCGTCAAAGCCTATTGGCTGTGTTGTTTTGTTATAGTTACGGTAACTGCATGTAATGCGTGCGCCTCAGTGTTTGTGGGCGTACACTGGGCGTTAGCCGAATGTTAATTGAGTGGGAGAAGTGTTTGCGTGCGCTTCACGCTGGCTTACGTCACACGTATTGCATTTGCGCATTGTGTTATCGGCCGTGCTTTCTGTCCACACACGTCTGTTTAAAAAGAATACAGATGTACTCGTTTAGAACGAATGTAGTTTCGCCTTCATTGTATTTGAAATAAATATTTTATGGTTAATGGTATTTTCAACATGTATTGAACGCACAACGTACGCATTGTTTTGCGCATGCGCTAACAGTTAGTCGACCCAAGCGTGAAGTGCGTGCGCACACTAAGATGTGCGCGCACATTTTTCTGTATACAGGCAACGTTAACTTCATATGCATAGTTATGCCTGCTACTAATTTAATGAACGATTACATAATGATGTACACTAGTACTTCTAACATATAAGTGACTGACGTGTGTATCTACACAATCATATAGAGCTGTGTAACGCGTTGTCACGGATACATATATAGTAAGGTGCCATCTTTGAACATCATGTGTTTGCTGTATTTCAGAGATGTCGGGAAGATACAATCGGATCAATGTATGATTTCAGATACCTTTATATGAGATGATTGTGAGAAGGAGCCACCGACTACTATACTACATATGGAACTAATTTTATATTGCTAGCAGCGCTTATTAACAAACAATTAAAAATGTGATACCCTTATGCCTATATTGCATAAGCACTTAATTAACATTATGATGTTGCAAAATAGTGCAGGTAGAAATTTACTTGAGTGCTCTTTAATTACTACTAACATTTTATGCCATGGTGTGTTTTATATATAACAACCATTCCCACTCTGCTAACACATTTGTGTATTCTATTGTGAAATGGAACGTATGACTGTCGAAACTATGTAACAATTTATAATAATTATAATAATATGAGCATGTTCATGTATAGCGCTGCTAGTTGTACGCCGCGCTTTACAGACACATTTTTCAGGCTCAGGTCCCTGGCCCGTAGAGCTTACAATTTATTTTTTGCCGCCTGAGGCACAGGGAGATAAAGTGACTTGCCCAAGGTCACAAGGAGCCGACACCGGGAATTGAACCAGACTCCCCTGCTTCAAACTCTCAGTGCCAGTGTGTGTCTTTACTCACTGAGCCACTCCTTCTCCCAATGTAAAGGACACTTACAACCAACTAGCCATTTCTTGTTAAAAATCTCTTGTTACATGGGTATGTTGATAAAATGGTTTGGGACTGTAGCAAATAATGTTATTGGCTAGATGTTGTGGTCCCCTACAATGCATGATGTTCTGAATATTACATCAACATCATGTAATGAAATACGTTTCTGTGTATATTTAATTTACCTAACTAACTATAGTTTACTGTGTTTATTAAACGTTCTAAACATAAATAGTACAGTCAATATGATGATATAAGCTACCATAATAAACCTGCTGTTATCATTTGTCGGTGTTATACATGGATCCTACACAAATTGATACAGACACAAACAGTTGTCTTAAAAAGTGTGCCTATGCTAATGTGCACGTGATTGACGTTTATATTTTGAGAATACTTGATAATTATCATCATGATAATGATGAAGTGACGTGAATGACATTCCAAATATATTACCAACATTGTCATTGTGGGAAATTAGAAATGCAAAATTACAGTAACATTTGCGACAAAATTGTGGTTTTGTTTACACTTTGACACTTGTTACATGTAGGTCACATCCACACACGTGTGACTTATACATACACATGTCACAAATTTTAATTAATGTTGACTATTAATTTCTAGCATTAATAATCACCTACATTGCTAAATATAAGATGTACTACGCATTGTTGTGTTTACAGGCATTCATGCATGGAGTGTTATGATCAGTCAATTGCATCCGTGATGAATGAGCTCCCGTAAGTAAACAAATAAGTACAGTTATCCCCTTTTCTCCAAACACCTCTATATTACATTAATGGCATTTATAAGGGAACATACATAAAATGTGATGAAATGGGAGTAATCATTTTCTAATACAATGCACATGAAACCTCAATAGTAGCTAAATGCATGTACATGATACAGAAAGTACATGTATGTAACATTTTTCTTTAAACCAATATGTTGTGTTTTTACTTAAAATAATTATAGGAAGATTGAGGTAGGCACATCTTATGAGAGATGTCACCAAATATACATACCATGATCAGTCATACTGGAGATATACCTATAATGCAATGGAACAATATATAAATTGCAAACATTGACATGCCATCTTCAGTACCGTAAGCAACACAGCAAAGTGTGTATTTGGTGTTAAATGTGCAACACCATGTATATTTAATGACATTCAAAATGTAAAGCAGCCTGGTGTACACATCATATGGATGTACATGTTACACTGCACCAATAACATTGTATGTAAGCATACTACAAGAATGAATGACTATGGCCATACTATGTGTATTGTGTTTGCATAAGGAACAACACAATGCTAAAATATTACTGCTTTGTTACCCCAGTTGTATTCACATACACACAACTAATGTACAATTGAAGAGGGATTATATAACCTGTGCAACAATAACATACCGGTGCCACATCCCTTTGTGCACACAGCAGAGAAAAGAAAGGTGTGCAACCCATATTCATCTGTGTCCTAACAGAAGGTTATATAAAAAATATAGAAGAGCCCCACCAGTTCTGTCCAGACACCTAAATCTGGTCTTGAGTAGGCCAAATGTCCTCTCTATAACAGATCTTGTAGAGATATGGGCTGCATTGTACCTCTCCTCTGCTTCAGTTTGAGGGTTTAGCACCGGAGTCAAGAGCCACGGCCTAATTCCGTATCCTGAGTCACCTATAATGAATGGAGCACACATAAGCTTACATTAGTGATAAGATTCTACAATGCCAACATTCCTAAAGAAAAATGTGTTTTGTGTTAGAACATGTAAATCTGTACTCACCCAGCAGCCAACCATGTTCAAAATGTCCCTCTTCAAACGCATGGAAGACTGAAGAATTCCTCAGGATAGAGGAATCGTGACTGGAACCAGGGAATTTGGGTACCACATGCATTATCCTCATCGTGGCATCACATACCACCTGTACATTGAGTGAATGGTAGTGCTTACGATTGCGATAAACATGCTCACTCTGACTAGGTGCAATCAAAGCAACATGTGTGCAATCGATTGCACCCAGCACACATGGTATCCCTGCTATATTATAAAAGCCATTCCTGACTTCCAGCCACTCTGTCGCCTCTGTAGGAAAATGAATATAATTCCTAGCGCGTCTATTGAGTGCATAGAGAAACTGGGTAAAGGCCCGCGAGAATGTAGATTGCGAGACCCCGCCCACTATGCCCACAGTTGTCTGGAATGACGCGGAAGCAAGATAATGTAATGAGCACAGCATTTTAACAAGCCCAGGGACTGCACGACCTCTGGCTGTCACAAAATCTAAATCTCCCCTTATCTCCTCATAAAGAGATAAGATTGCTGCTGAACTCAAACGATAGCGACTTACTATCTCCTCCTCACTCATCCCATCTAACAGGGTTCTCTCCCTGTACACACGAGGACGAGGCACAACTTGTCTCCTCTGTCTTCTCCTCTGATCTCCTGTCCCTCTACCTCTCCCTCGGCCTGTCCCTCTCCCTGTCCCTGTCGTATCCGCGTGCCTGTCCCTGTCCCTGTCCCTCGGTCTGTCCCTCCCTTGCCCTATATCATTCTCTTGATCAGCAAGCATGTCATGGAAAAGAATGTTCCTCCGTCTCCTAAACAATCGCAACATTTTGAAATGAGTAGCTGTGAATGAGCAGGTAATGGGCGTCCTTTAAATAGGTATGTGATGATGTCAGGTGACATAGTAAAATGCAAGGTGTTACATTAACATATTAATGTACTTCTGTCCCAAGCTGTCTGCACTTGATCTTAGAAGTATTGTTCTGTGTATTCTGCAGGGAATCATGATATTTGACAATGATGTCACGTGAAGCTTTGTACAAACATTGGTTGAAAATAATTAGTTTAATGTGCAATGCATGTAACATTTCTGAACGCAACAGTCAGTCATGTAATTAGACAAAAAGCCTGAGATTGACGTGTAAAATGTTTGCTGCAACATGTGTAATTACCCATGTTATTGACACATGTTGACAACAATGAATTGTCGTGTGCATATGCATGCATTTATGTAATGAGGATAGTTGCTATAGAATCATTTTGAAAGGTGTCACAATGATTAATTACTGTAGATGTGTGTAGAAGTTAAGTTGAAGTGCTTGTAATGCAACGTTTACAATGTAAACATGCAATGTGATTGAATGTCAAATAAGTGACGTCATGAAAAAAGGGAGGACCCAATAAGTATATGTAAACATGAGAAGAAAGATGTACATGAACGTTTGAAGATGCGTTACACATTACAAGCATTGTGTAATGTAAAGCAACATGAATATACGGTGTATGTGTTAGATGTGTGACATGTGTAACATCATATAAATAATTGTCGCTCAGTTCAGTAAAATGTGTGATATGATGTGAGGTTCTCCTTTAAGAGTTAAGTATAGGATTTTCCCTTGACACATCATCACATGATGAGTAATGTGACACGCAAATGATGAAAACATGTAAAAGTACAATGTTATGCAAATAATACACTTCAGCTGTGACACAATGCAGGGAATGCCCCCCACACTGTAATGCAAATCACCTTTGTATTGTGTGCAATGAAACGTAAACAGTACCATACTGTTATACGTCCCCGCTCCATTGACTCCATTGATGTACAGAAGAGTTTTTTTTTCTAAGTGCCGTTCCGGCAGCCTTAGCGATCGTTCTCCCCTCCAACCTGCCAACTTTAGTTGGCGGCAGAAATTGGCCATAACATCTCAATTTCCTAGTGCCGATCAGCCCCGATAAGCTGATTTTGGTACTTGAATACAGCCGATTTTAAAAAGTGGCGATCAGTGCTGAAAACAGGCTTATCGGCAGCCGACTGGCCATAACAAAATTATCGGCTACGAAACCTGCCGAAATCAAGCACTTATCGGCGCTTACTGAATCTCAAACCCAATTTTGGCTATAAAATGCCGAAAAAATCCTTATCAACGCTTACTGCATGAGGCTCTATGTCTGCTTTACTCTAATCTTGTGGTACTGAGCCTGTGGAAATGGAGTCCTTCAATATTAACTGCAATGGTTTGGCCATTACAGAACTTAACTCCTTAAGAACTCTTGGATGTATGCTATCGGGCCAGGTGCCTTATTTACCTTACTTTTATCACGCCACCTACTAACTTCTTCCTCAGTTAACCAATTGTTTGTTAATATAGAGGTTGTGGCTTCCTCCTGAGGCAATATTATTGCAATTGATTCTTCTCTGGTAAATACAGAGGCAAGGAATTTGTTTAATACCTCGGCTTTTTCTTTATCTCCAAACATTTGCCTTCCAAGCTCACATTGAAAGGGTCCTATATTTTCTATTATATATTTTTTGTTAGTAAGGTACTTAAATAACTTTTAGGGGTTGATCTTACTTTCTATTGCAACCCTTTTTTCATTTTCAATTTTTTCTATTTTAATTGCCATTTTGCAACTTTTGTTACATTCCTTTAAATCTGATATGATGCCTCTGTCTCTTTTGACTTTAAGGGGGATATGCACTAAACTCCGATAAGTAGCTTTAAGAGCGCAAAGTGCTTTTAGAATGTGATATTGCGATCAGCGCGATTCACAGAGCAGTGATAATAGGGAGTTTGCGCTCTTAAACTGGCTTTTTTCAAGAAATTTTTCTAAGTCCCAAAAAGCTCGTCCGATCAGCTAAATGCGCTGATTTCTGACAGTCTTCGCGATTTTCAAAGCTACGATAAGTGATCATGCTTTAAAAACGCGCAAGAAAAAGCATGCCAGCCAAAGGCAGGCCCTAAAGGAGCAGGACTTAGAAAAATGTATTTGTTTACCTTTTTGCAGGCACACCATCCATAATTCACATTAACAATCTGGGTTCTGACGTTATTACACTATACATTTAATTTCTCTTTTTCACATATTATGAGCTACTGGCAAGACTGGGATAGGTGAGAAAAGTTATTCCCATGGGGGGATTGGCTGTACAGGTTAAAGATAGGAGTCAAAAGCCTATTAGAATACCTGCAGCCCGGTTATTAATCAGATTCACCTAAGATTCATCTGAGAAACATAAAAAGATTCAACCAAGGTCCGTTCCAGCTTCCGCGGAGTTCCGGAATGTGAGGGGTTACAACATCGTAACCAAGGATTGCACCCCTCTTCCAGAATTCGTTTGAACTAAGGATTCCCGAACGAATCCTATAAGGACACAACGAAAAGTTTTCCTTGGGCGGAGATACAGGGCTGTATACCCCACCCCTAGTCAAGGACTGTCACACGGCTATACTCGCACACCACCCCGCTTCTGGGCACTGGTGCCTAGAGACTTTTTTGCCTGTTATTCATTCCGTGGACATTATATTTCGTTTCCCCATCCCAGTAAGTGTATATTGAGTGTAATTGTGTAATAGGTAAGTGTATCTGGGCCTGTAACTCGGGAATCAGGGGATCCCTGAGCCAGAAATCAAAGCGGTTCAGCTCAGGAGACCCCCTGCTCTCGCACACTATTAATAAAAATACATTAAAGCAGCTTCATTACCTTAGTGGCTATTCGCTAAGGCAATGAAGGGGTTAAGGCACAATAGCATGTTTATTGGGGACAATTGCCCCCAATAAACATTGCAATACATAACACATCCACCCCCTGTGCCCGCAACAACCCCTATCATACATAACATAGCTTAACTGTTTTGGGATGCACATGAATTATACTACAGGCCGGTGGTGGCCCTCGGGTGTTCCCCACAGGTGTACGGGTGTCCCCGATTGCCTGCAGTACCAATTCTGTGCCCCAAAAAAATAATTTAAAAATACATAAATACTTTAAAATAAATACAACCTAACACATACAGTACAGTAATGGACAAAATTACTATTAGCCACATATTGATAATAGTGCATTTGCCCATTTCAAATACAAAAAGCAGCAGAAATAAAATTAATACATCTTGCACTCACTCCTGCCAGGAACACACCACATGAAGGCCATCCTCATCCTCACCCCGTCCCTGCACGCTGGAGCTGAAAAAAATACAGAAGAATAAAAAGCGACAACATAATGTCCCCTAACCCCTTAATAACCATAGCGGTTAGTAACCACTAGAGTAATTAAGAGTTAACCCACCCTCCCCCAATACTCACCTGGGAGGCCTAACCACCCTCCCGTGTGGGTAGTGGGGGAGGGTGGTTAGTCCTACCCACCCACCCTTGGGGACAACATCCCCTTCAAACCCCCCACAACCCACAATAAAAACACTACACAGAACAGCCCCACTACCCACTCCTAGCGACCCCACCTAACTATTACCAAGTTGCGTAAATGGCAAATCGGGGGAATAGGGAAAGACCCGTACGCGCCACGAGCAGCCGAGGTGCCCCCCCAGAAGAGCAAAACGGGGTGACTATGTGATGTTTGATTTGGCTATGTGAGTTTGAATCTTTTGGAATCCTTAAACCATTTCTTTGTATATTGATTATCATGCCCTATATATATACTTGTATATTAGATATATATATATCTACTATATATATATATAATATGAAAGAAAACAAGAAAAGAAAACAGGCGCACACTTGTGCATTAAAGTTTAACAATAATTTTTATGGAAACATTTATGTAAATCCGACAAATGCCCGCAGCCACCACATAGTATAGCGTTATTAGAAAGCCAGTTATGAGATTGGATCCCTCAATAAGACAGTTGTGTGCCGATTCGAGCTGTAATGGTTGTCCTTCATGTCGCGGTATCCCTTCTACGATAGTGACGCTCACCGTCTGGGGTTCCTGCACAAAACTGCGAAGTCCCTCCAGAAATAACCGGGGCCTCTCTGACTGCCTACTACTGCTTGCCCACACCAATCAATGCCAACCGATGTGTCCAATGATCTGCTTTGCTGAGCCTCCCACAAGTCTGTGTTCCTTCTCAGTTGCTGCGGGCTAGATGCAGAGCAGAATTTGTCCCACTGAGAGCAGAGCAAGATAGGAACACAGCTTGTGGGAGGTCAGCAAAGAGATCATTGGACACATCGGTTGGCTGATGGGGTGCAGCAGAACTTAGAGGCGAGTCAGGAGTTGGGCCTCGGTTTCTGGAGGGACTTCCGTTTTGTGCGGGACACCAGAGGGCTGCAGTGATTCCTCTTCCGGAGAAGGAGGATTTTACGCGCACGAGAGGACACCATTACAGGATCGAAGGCCACACGGCTTAGAGGGCCAATCTCATAACTGCTTCTAATAACGCTATATCTTGTTGAGTGGGCATTGGTTTCTGATTTTAAATGTTCCATAAAATTATGTTAACTTTAATGCACTAGGTGTGGGCCTGTTTTCTTTCTTTTTCTTTATAGGTATCCTAGGGAGTTGTGAATCCCTTTATAAACGGGCTGCCTAACCTGGATGCATTCACTTGGAACAGGACTCTGTGACTTTTAAGGTTTTCAAAAGTTTTAATAGTTTTTTGGAAACAAGTTTTATTTCATTTTTTCATATTTTTTATATTTTCATTTTTCTAGATATATTTTTGTGTATTACAACATATATTTTTATTTTTTCCAGAAGCATTTTGTAAATTTTGTCATGTGACATTTTGTATTAAAGTATTACTCATCTACTTAGAATCACTAGGGGTTTTTTAATTATAATATTTCACTTAGCCCCACCCCATAGGTTGTATCAACGCCGGTGGCTACTGTATTCACAGTTAGGCAGTTGTTGCATTAGGCGTCCTTTATTATTTCTGTGTTTTGTTTTGTTATTATATATATTATATATATATATATATATATATTATATATATATATAATTTATTGTAATAGTATATATATAATATGTATATATGGGCATAATGAAGCCACTGTACAAAGGAATGGGTGAAGGGTGGGGGTAGTTGCCTGGGACGGGGTGGTTAAGCCTCGTGGGTGGGTATTGGGGCAGGGTGTGTTAACCCCTTAATTATTATAGCGTTATTAACCGCTAAGGTGAATAAGGGGTTAGGGGACATTATAATGTATTTGCTATGTATTTCTCTGGCAACGGAGGACAGGGACCTGCTGTATCCTGACGAGGATGCACATCATAATGCTGTGGTAAGTAGAACTGTATTTATCTCCTTTATTTATGCTGGTTTATGTGTTTAATAATGGGCAAATAATCTATTATCCATATTTGGATAACAGTTATTGAGCCCATTACTGTACTGCATGTGTTTGGTAGTTCTGATGGGGGTGTATTGATTTATTTAAATGTAGGCCATGTTTTAATTTTTACATACAGGATTGGTACCTTAGGTCTGCGGGGACCTATGGAGACCACCTGAGGACCCCCGGACGCCCACGGGTACCACCTGCAGACCTACAGGGGACACTTGCGGGAAGAACTAAGGGCACACAGCTGTGGGGGCCCTGCGGACCTGGAGGGACCACCCGAGGGCCCCCAGACACCTGTGGGGATGACCCGGGGACCCCCAGACATTCGTGGGACCACCCATGGACCCCTTTGTGGCCCACAGTGACCCGCAGGGACCACATGGAGACCAATGGGCCTAGTAGGGACCACCCAGAGACCCCCAGACACCTGTGGGCACCCCCTCTGGTGCACTGGGGGGCCTGTGGACACCCGTCGGAACCACCAGGGACTACCGTATGCCTGGGGTATTAAGCCTGTATGTAAAATAATAAATCATGTTCTTATGGGGGGGGGGCACAGGGGATGGGTTATGTATTGTTTATTAAATATGGCAATGTTTATTGTGGGGCCTAGAAGGTGGATAGTGGGGCTGTTCTGTGTGGTGTTTTTATTGTGGGTAGTGGGGAGGGTGAAGGGATATTGTTCCCAAGGGTGGGTGGGTAGGCCTCCTGGGTGGGTAGTGGGGAAGGGTGGTTAGGTCTCCCAGGTGGGTAGTGGGGGAGGGTGGTTAGGCCTCCCGGGTAAGTATTGGGGGAGGGTGGATTTACCCCTTAATTACTCTAGCAGTTAGTAACCGCTAAGGTGATTAAGGGTTTAGGGGACATTATATTGTCTCTTTTTATTCTTCTGTATTTTTTGTAGCACCGGAGGGCAGTGACGGGGTTAGGATGAGGACGGCCTTCATCATTGGTGCCTGGCAGGGGTGAGTGCAAGATTTATTTATTTTATTTCTGCTGCTTATTGTATTTTAAATGGGCAAATGCATTATTATCCATATGTGGATAATAGTAATTTTGCCCATTACTGTATTATATGTGTTAGGGTGCGGGGGGGTGTATTTATTTTAAAGTATTTATGTGTTTTTTATTTGTTTTTTTGAGGCACAGAATTGGTACTGCAGGCAAGCGGGGACCCCCGGACACCCACGGGGACAACACGAGGGCCACCGCCAGCCTGTAGTATAATTCTTGTGCATAAAAAAAATGTACTGTATGTTAAGGGGGTATAGGGGTAGTTGAGGGCACAGGGGATGGGTGGTGTATTTGATATAGTAATGTTTATTGAGGGCCTAGGAGGTGGGTAGTGGGGCTTGTGTGTATTGTTTTTATTGTGGGTAGCGGGGGTGGGAGAAGGAGTATTAACCCCAAGGATGTGTGTTTAGACCTTGCGGGTGGGTAGCGGGAGGGGTTAACCCCTTCATTACCATAGCGGTATTAACCGCAAAGGTAATGAAGGTGTTAACTCCAACCGCAGTCCCCTCGCAAGGTCTAAACATAAATCCTTGAGCCAAATACCCCCTTCACCCACCCCCGCTACCCACAATAAGCCTGGCACGGGTGGTTAACCCCTTCATTGCTTTAGTGGTTAGCCGCTAAGGTAATGAAGTGGGCTGTAAATGCATTTCTCCTGCATCGGATGCATGCCAGGGGGCTCCGTGCTGGTAATAATGGTATCAGCTCCGGAGCCCCCCTGCATCAATCAAAGGCAAGAAAAGTCCCCTCTCTTACTGCTCCTCTCTGCTTCTCCCCAGCCTCTTGCCAACTTTTTGTGGCGGGACGGTTTGGAGAGAAATTCTCAATTTTAGAGCGGCAAGTAGCGGCGAAAAGGTGAACGTGGCTACTAGAATTTAGCGAGTTTGAAAAAGTGGTGAACAGTGCCGAAAAGTAGCTTTTTGCCGCAAAAAAAATTTCGGCAAAAAAAAATTGGCGATTTTTGCTCTTCTCGCCAGCTTCTCGGGACTTAATGAATCGCAGCAGGCATTTTTTGTGAGAAAATGGTGAAAAGTGCCTTTTCGCTGTTTACTGCATAGACCCCTGTACAGATGCAGCGGCCGTTATTTTAACAAATCACGCGGTTATACCTCTTAATACCCATGTAATGGCACGGATTACTTGATGCCTTAATATATCGGCTGCTGCATCTGTATATTAATGGTTTAATAGTTCTTTCATGTGTAGGCACAATGTTGTCATAATTTACTATTCCCCATGTCATGCCCTTTCTCACCAATCCCCCCCAAAATCAGGATTGCATAATGTACAGTGCAATTGATAATTTAGAATATTGTCTCTTTCCTTACAGACCCAGATTTCTATGAAGCACCAGCCACGGTGAGGAAGAAAAAGACAAGATTGTAAATTTTGAAGAAGAGGCGACATATTTTTGTATTATTGTTTTTTTCTTTATTATCCTGTACAAATAAAAAATGTCATTCTTTAAATATATTTTTTGGTGAATTCTTTATATATATATATATATATATATATATGAACACAAAAAGAAAAAAAACCCTCTTTGAAAGCACTCAGACATGTAATACAAAATAAGAAAAAATTTAGATCAATTAAATAAGAAAACACCCAAACAAAAATAAAGAGCATATGAAAAACAGACATGAAAACTAAAACCCTGACTATTGGACTCAAAATATAAAGGACAAATAGAAGGGGACTTGCAAAAAATGCACAGAAAAAAGAAGGGAAACACCAAAAAAACCTCTATCTATAAAACCACTATGGGGACAAAAGTACCCACAGTGATTATAACCAGCCGGTCATCCAAAAAAGAAGGTCTGGCAAAACCCTAAACTAAATTGCTGTGTACAATGAAAAAAAACACCTTGGGAAGAAGCCGTGAGGGCGAAACGCGTTGTGTTGTTCATCTGACGTTGTACTGCTGGTCTCTTTTGGACTATGGTGACATTTGGTGGGATTTTGCTGATATTTGGTGATGCACTCCATCTGGGGTGACCTTATCCAGGACACTCTATCCATTGCCAAAGCACTTCTAGGAGCTGAGTATACCCATCATTCTGGTTAATTGTTTGTGCTCTTGCAGCTTATACCCGTTTTTGCTTCACTGGTTTTAAGTGCATTAACATAGGATTCACCTGATCTCCTATTGTAGCGTTGCTATGAGTTCTTGCAATTGGGTCACTATGTAATTACTCACCTTCCCTCTCCCCTCTTTTATGAAGCCTATATTTGCAGCCTAGAGCTATATATGGGTTTGGTTGAGTGCTCATTCAAATGCTATTAGGTATGTTTAGAGATAATATGTAGAACAAAAGGTGTACAAACAGAGCTTATACAATCAACAAATGATAAAACCTTAGATAAATTGTCCGAATGGTAGTCCTGGAGCTGCCTGTTGAGATTGTTCTGGTATCTTGCACCCAGACTTGAATTTGTGGACAAAAGCAACCTCCTCTGGCGCTGAGGTGGGGACTTGAATTGGACACCGTAGCAGTGGACGAGAATTGGTGACGTCATTGCGCGAGCGTATCGGGTGCATTCCATGAAGTGATTCACGACGGAGCACGAGATAGGAAGGTAAGAGAGGAGGGAGAAAGCCCGCCCACAAAGAGGGGATCCCTGAGTCATTAACATTAATCGCTAGCGGGATATTTAATTTATCTTCGCTCACTATAGATCACCATCTCTTTCAGGTGCTAAAGAAGGGGCTCACCTTTGCACCCACAAGAGATGCGAAAGAGTTTGATCTATACATTGACCTTCAAAAATATTTGAGGAAAATGACATTACAGCGTCATTTTAGTAGCTCTGGTGACAAACTAGCTAACACTCAAATTAAAAAACCTATAGAGAATGATATCGAAGATGCAGCATTAATTGAGGACCTTGAAGCCCTTTTAAGAGAAAGTGACCCAGATTTTGTCAATTTCAGTAGTTACCTTCATACAGGATTTAAGCCCAATTCAGTCTTCTACCCATATGCCTCTAGAGGACATAATATTGACCTATTTGGTAAAATGGTGGAGAGGGACTTTAAAGAAATGTGTAAAAAAAGATCCTCCAAACATCATTCCAACCTTACCTGGGAGGAACGTAAAAGTATAAACACCTTGAAAGCCAACCCAGATATTGTCTTGAGGTCAGCTGACAAAGGGGGTGGAATAGTCCTCTTGGATAAAGAGGACTATTTTAAAGAGGCTTATCGCATTTTGGAAGATAAAACCACTTATGTTTCTTTGGAGAGAGATCCAACTCGAGAATACTTGGGACTCATTAAAAAACATTTGACTGAGGCTCTTGCAATTGGGATTTTGTCTAAGTCAGAATATGAATATATACTCATTGAGACACCCACAGTCCCCATCTTTTACTACATCCCCAAGATTCACAAATCCCTCACTTCCCCACCTGGACGCCCTATTATTTCAGGAATCGATTCTATTACTTCTAATTTGTCCACATATATTGATTTTTACCTACAATCACTAGTCACATCACTTCCATCTCACCTTAAAGACACCACTATGGTTTTACAGGTTTTGGATAATTTTGTTTGGAATGATAGTTGTAGATTAGCCACTTTAGATGTGCAAGCACTATACACGAGCATCCCCCACCAAAAAGGTATAGAGGCAACAAGATACTTTCTTATGAACCCACAACTATTACCTATAACCCAAATTGATTTTATTCTTACATCAATTGAATTCATTTTGGGTCACAATTATTTTATGTTTGATTCCCTTTATTTTTTACAAATCTTGGGGACGGCGATGGGGACTACGTTTGCCCCATCGTTCGCTAACCTATATATGGGACTGTGGGAGTCGCTTGAGGTATTTCGATGTTCTCCTCCACAGCTGAGGCTGTGGAGGAGATATATCGATGACATCATCATTGTGTGGGAGGGAACTGAGGAATCCTATCTTGGATTTGTTGATCAACTAAATGCAAATCAATTTAATCTAAAATTTAGTGGTGTTAACAGTTCAGTTAGCATTAATTTCCTCGATTTGGAAATATATATTGAATCCAATACAGTTCAGACCAAAACACACTTTAAAGCTACTAACGTTAATTCTTATCTTGACCCTCTTAGCTGTCATGACAAAAGATGGGTTCAGAATATTCCCTTTAACCAGTTTCTAAGACTAAAGAGAAACAATTCCAAGGTTGAGGAATTTGATATACAATCTAAGTTCCTCAAGACAAGATTTCTCGATAAGAAGTATAATGAGGAACTGATAGATTCCTCAATAAAGAAACTGGAAAAAATAGAAAGGAAATCACTGATGAAATATAATAAAAATAAGAGGGACAAAAGTAAAAATACAAAAATCCCTGCTTTTATAACTCAGTTCAGTGATATGCATAATGGGGTCAGGAAAATCTTAAAAAAACACTGGGGAATACTGAAAATGGACCCTGTATTGGGCCCTCAGTTAAATTCACAACCTGGGATAGTGTTTAAACGTGCGCCAAATATAAAAAACATGTTGGCCCCAAGCCAAATCACCAGAAAAGCCATCGCATCTGGTGACATTAAAGATCGCTTGGGTATTAAAGGCACATATAAATGTGGGAAGTGCAAGGCGTGTAAACATATCTGTAAAGGAACTACAGTCACGTCTTGTGCCACTAAGCGGAGTTACAATACCAAAAGTTTCATTAACTGTCAGACTACGCATGTGGTTTACGTCTTACAGTGTAACTGTAATTTACAGTACATCGGTAAGACAAAACGGCCACTAAAAATGCGTATGTTAGAACATTTGAGAAAGGTAAAAAACATACCGAAAATTACAGCTAAAGGTATGCCGCTTACACCACTTTTAAAACACTTTAAAGAGATCCACAACAATGACCCCAGTTGCATCACATTTAAAGGGCTTGAACATATCCAAATGAACAGCAGACAAGGCAATAGAGATAATCATTTATTAAAATGTGAACAGTATTGGATCTATGAAATGCAAACTAGACATCCGATTGGTTTTAATGAACTTATTGAGCTCACTCCATTTTTGAGATAAAATATTTGGCTCAATGTTTGTTTAATTTTATCTTTATTTTCATTAATTATTCAATATTATATTCATCTCTCATTTTTATGGTATATGTATTAACATTGTATGTTTTAATTAAAGCACTATATGCATCTATTTTAATTAATTGGGTATTTTAAGGATGAATTTTAGTCTCAGCATGTGCAATTAATATGTAAAATATATATTTGTTTTTGCTCTAATTCAGTGTATGTATATAAGTTGATGATCTCAAGTTATGTTATGTTCATGTCTATGTAAGCATTGCAGGTTCGGATTTGCATATGTGTCTGTTAAACCTGCAACACGTTACCGCTGTAACACATGACGTTGCAAGGGAAAGAGGTAGCATCACTTTAAGCATACTACTGGCATTCTAAGGGCATTGGGTTTGGCGTCGGAAGGGGGCCGTCCTAACTGATTCCCTTCTTCCTACAAATACGCGCAGATGATGCTGTACGTGACCTCCTGACGAAGCACGTGGTGCGAAACGCGAAGAGGTCACGACAGGTCATCCTGCGCGTGTTTGCTGAGAGGCTGAAACGGAGCTTGCCTGAGGCTCCAGAGGTGGTTGTTTCCATCTTCCTTGATGCCGTGATCCGGATCCTGTACGGTCATCAGAGGTCCCCCTTCTCTGCCTTAGTGTGAGTGTTCGTTTCCCCCTGTCAGCAGTATTATAGCTCTCTATGGCGGTTTTAACCTTAACTCCCTTGGGCTGTTAATACTCTCTCTGTTTATTTTTACATTGATTGTGTGTTTTTTTTTTCTTATGTTGTGTATGGTTTACTGTGTTAGATTTTTCTATGTTTAGAGACCATATATATGGTTTATATTTCTGGGCAACTAATCCATTGAGCTGAGGAGGGGTTGGATCCCCTCAGCTGTTTATGTGTTTGTTTTAATAAATTAATACTAATTCCTTCCCTTGTGCGCTTTTGTGCATTATTTTCTTCCCTAGTTGCAGCTCTAATACTTTTATGTCACCACTATAATTGCATTACCTAACCACTTCTAAATGGAGTCCTTGGTTTCTTCAAACTTCTAGCAACAGCTAAAGTTTCTCATAAGCAAACTCCAGGCTATATATGCTAACAAAACAGATTGCTCTTCTGGTGGTAACTATTATTAGAATATAACAACATCTGCTTCCAAACTTTCTTTGCAAACTTCCAATCCAATTTAAAACAAAACATTGCATTTATAATGCTCAAAATGTCATTTTTCTTTAGCGAAGACTCCTCCAAAACCTAGACAGATTCTATATGAATTATGAACTAAAGAGTCTGCATGTGATTTGCATATATTAAGCAAACATAGCTACCCTTTCACCCCAACTTGTGTGGAGTAAGGAAGAAAAACTGCACAGCTTTAAATGCTAACATTTGAAAAAGAGAGCCTGTAGTTTTTTTATTTATTTATAAAAATGTTTTACCAGGAAGTAATACATTAAGAGTTACCTCTCGTTTTCAAGTATGTCCTGGGCACAGAGTTATAAAAATACATGGTTACATTAAAAGAACAGGGCTAAACAGTCAAATCCCAGACATTTCATGGACAGATAGAGTTGGAAAATTGGGTAAAGGGGATAAAGGGCTTGTGATTTTACGATTGAAATAGAGCAGAATTAACATCACTTTAACATCCGCAAACAGCAGCAAACGGCTCACACCCTGTGGCTGCCCTTCGGCTGCGCCACAGGCTGTCCTATCTGCCTTTGGGTCATCGCAGATGTACACTGGGGTGGTTGATTTTCAATGCAGCTGTGAACAAATAGTTCTTTGTGTCCTCTTGGCTGATTAACATTCCAGTGGGTGGGGTTGACATTCCACAAAGTACAAGCAAATGTTAACCCTTCGCACGCTGGTCCTGTGAAGAGGGGAGCAGCTCTTGCGGAGCCCCATCAGACTGTCTGCCTTTGTGGAAATGCAGCTGTACACTGGGGTGGTTGATTTTCAATGCAGCTGTGAACAAAAAATTAGTTGTGTCCCCTTGGCTCATTAACATTCCAGTGGGTGGGGTTGACGTTCCACAAAGTACAAGCAAAAGTTTACCCTTAACCCTTAGCATGCTGGTCCTGTGCAGAAGGAAGCAGCTCTTGGGGAGCCCCATCAGACTGTCCGCCTTTGGGGCAATGCAGGTGTACACTGGGGTGGTTGATTTTCAATGCAGTGGTTTTACAAACACAAATATACTGCAAAGAAAAGGAGTAAATAGTGATTTTTTTTCTCTGTATTCTTCTGTGCAACAAAAGCAAATTACATATATCAAATATTTTTTTATAAAGTATGCCAAAATGATGAAGACATTTGTATCTTTACATATAATTGTAATATATGAGACTAAACTTCAAAATGTGCAAAAGCCATTCAATTTACTAAACAATATTCATTTATTTCATGTCTTTTTTATATGTTATATATCAGATAGAATGTTGTTCTGCTACCCCTATGAAATAGGAAGTGAAGTCCCGTGGGAGAGGCGGTGCGTGAAAAAAGTACACAAGTGACAGTACATGAAAAAAGATAAGGCTGGAATGCTCAAAACAGATAAAAAATATCTTATTCGGCCATTGGCAAACGCATAAAAGTTTAGGGATAACCCCACAGAGTAACACTGACGTGTTTCACGCGTAATCGCGTTTTATAAAAGATGCCTTGATCTTATGTTACAAATTAAAACAAAAATGAGAAAGAATGGGGAGGGAGAAAGAGAATGGGGGGATGGGTAGAGAGAGAGAAAATGGGGGGAGCCAACTCAAGGAACTCGAGGCCAAAGGAGTCTCTCCTTAACTCCCTCATCTCCTGGTGTGCTTCCACATCCCTGTGGGAGGGAATTGCTGAAACCAGGCCCCTGGCTCAGCACATCGAATAGAATCCACCCTCCAACCCCTGTGGGGAGAGGATAGAGAGAACCCTACATTTTGGCGGCAACCCCTTTTTGTTACAAGGGGAGGGTCCCAGGTCTTATACCCGGTAATGGGCAGTACCTAGGCCTTGGGCCCACCCCCTCTGTCACTACTAGGGACTTGTTTACTGCAGCAAGTGTATGGATTAACTGTAACACTGCCTGCGCTGGTACCAGGACTTATGTGTTAGGCAGAGAAGTTTAGTAGCCCAGGGGGTACCTGGTTACATATAAAAAAAGAAAATATTGTGATTGGGTATAGAGGTGGAACTAGTGACCGGTGGGCCCCAGTGCATATAAAAATGAAAAACCTACTTGTGGAGAAGGGCAAGTGGAGCCTTACTAAGTGGATGGTGTAGTCCACCCAGACAGTGATTGCAAAAGTTGGGCCCCCATTCCAGTTTCCTGTTAGGACCACATGGGTGGGCACCCTCTGCCTCTGAGTAAGGCCCCACACTGCAGGTAGAGACCTGTGGTGGGTGGGAGTGTGGTTGTTCACCAGCAGCCCAGAGGCAGTCTTCATTAGCATCCCCAACCTTTGTCTGCCCCCATATACGTTTGCTGCGCTCTTGGGCCTATTGGTCTTGATGGGAAGTCATTTAGCTGTTGCTTTCCTGCCGCCCGCTTATCCTTCTGAATTGCAATGTCAAATGACGCCACTGATGTCACCAACGTCTCGTTGCTATGGCGTCAAATTATGTCATGACGACGCATTACCATGGCAATGTGACGCCGTACGACATCACGTTGGTGGCATCAACAGTGCCATTTGATGCTGCAGTTCAGATGGAGGATGGGGGCGGCAGGTAAGGCGGTGGCCGCAACAGCTGTGCCTAGGGGCAGAAGATTTTGAAATTCACCGCTGGTGATCACTTGTATAAGACAAAATCAATTTTACATATTGCTTCAGCTCTGCAGTGAAACAACTCACATCAGTTTAGCTATTTTGCCACTTAATTCGCCTTTCACAAGTATATTTCATCTTCTACTGTTAATAAGACTTTTATTTTCTTATTATATAAGTTTTAGTTCTTTCAAATTAGATAATGACACTAGTTTTAAGTCATTCAAGCATATACTGACCTTTCAAAGCTAAGTTATGGGCCTTAATGTATACCACACTAACCTTGAATCCCATCTGCTCTTTCCTTTTAGTTTTGTCTTTTAGGCATATGGCAAGAAGAACATCCATTTCTCATTTATAATGGCATGTTTATTAAATTGAGATATTTTACATTCAGAACACATTTGTAAAATGTTGGGAGAATTATATGTATGTATGTATGTATGTATGTCTTTATTTATATAGCGCCATTAGTGTACATAGCGCTTCACAGTAGTAATACATGTGGTAATAAAATAAATAACAGATAATATAAATAACAGATCATGGGAATAAGTGCTTTAGACATAAAAGTAACATTTCGGAAGAGGAGTCCCTGCCCCGAGGAGCTTACAGTCTAATTGGTAGGTAGGGAGAACGTACAGAGACAGGAGGAGGGAGTTCTGGTAAGTGCGTCTGCAGGGGGCCAAGCATTATGTATCGTGTTCAGAATATCCACAGTGCTATTCATATGCTTCTTTAAGCAAGTGTGTCTTAAGGTGGTTCTTAAAGGTGGATAGAGAGGGTGCTAGTCGGGTACTGAGGGGAAGGGCATTCCAGAGGTGTGGGGCAGTCAGTGAAAAAGGTTTAAGGCGGGAGAGGGCTTTAGATACAAAGGGGGTAGAAAGAAGACATCCTTGAGAAGAACGCAAGAGTCTGGATGGTGCATACGGAGAAATTAGGGATGAGATGTAAGGAGGGGCAGAAGAATGTAAAGCTTTAAAAGTGAGGAGAAGAATGGAGTGTGAGATGCGGGATTTGATCGGAAGCCAGGAGAGGGATTTCATGAGGGGAGATGCTGAGACAGATCTAGGAAAGAGTAGAGTGATTCTGGCAGCAGCATTTAGGATAGATTGTAGGGGAGACAGGTGAGAGGCAGGAAGGCCGGACAGCAGGAGGTTACAGTAATCAAGACGGGAGAGAATGAGGGCCTGGGTCAGAGTTTTAGCAGTCGAACAACAGAGGAAAGGGCGTATCTTAGTTATATTGCGGAGGAAAAAGCGACAAGTTTTAGAAATGTTTTGAATGTGAGGGGCGAATGTGAGAGAGGAGTCGAACGTGACCCCTAGGCAGCGTGCTTGGGCTACTGGGTGAATGATTGTAGTTCCAACAGTAATGTGGAAGGAGGTAGTAGGGCCAGGTTTGGGAGGAAGTATGAGGAGCTCTGTTTTAGCCATGTTGAGTTTAAGGCGTCGGAGGGCCATCAAGGATGATATAGCAGAGAGACATTCAGAAACTTTGGTTTGTACAGCAGGTGTAAGGTCAGGTGTTGAAAAGTATATTTGTGTGTCGTCGGCATAGAGGTGATAATTAAACCCAAAAGATGTTATTAGGTCACCTAGAGAGAGTGTGTACAGAGAAAAGAGAAGAGGTCCCAGGACAGAGCCCTGGGGTACCCCCACAGAGAGATCAATAGAGGAGGAGGAGGTGTTAGCAGAAGAGACACTAAAAGTACGATGGGAGAGGTAGGATGAGATCCAGGATAGAGCTTTGTTCCGAATACCTAGAGTATGGATAATGTGGAGGAGAAGAGGGTGGTCCACGGTGTCAAATGCTGCAGAGAGGTCGAGTAATATGAGCAGAGTGTAATGACCTCTGTCTTTGGCAGCATGGAGGTCGTCAGTTATTTTGGTGAGGGCTGTTTCGGTGGAGTGAGCAGTGCGGAAGCCAGATTGTAGAGGGTCTAGGAGAGAATAGGTGTTGAGAAAATGGAGCAAGCGAGAGAATACAAGACGTTCAAGTAGTTTAGAGGCAAAAGGCTGGAAGGAGACAGGTCGATAGTTAGAAAGACAGGTAGGGTCAAGCTTGCTGTTTTTGAGTAATGGTATGACTGTTGCATGTTTGAAGGAGGATGGAAAGGTTCCAGAGCAGAGGGAGGAGTTAAAAATGTGTGTAAGCGTAGGGATTATAGTAGGAGCTAGAGGTTTTAGGAGATGGGAGGGAATGGGGTCAAGAGGGCAAGTGGTAGAGGGAGAAGAGGAGATCAACAGCGACACATCCTCCTCTGAGACAGTGGAAAAAGAGTCAAGGAAGGCAGGAGGAGAGTTAGGAAGAGGTGTAGGATGGGGGGAAGAAACAGAGGGGATGTTCTGACGTATGGATTCCACCTTTTCCTTAAAATAGTCAGCAAAGTCCTGAGCAGAGATGGAGGAAGGAGAGGCAGCTGAGGGTGGTTTGAGTAGAGTATCAAAGACAGAGAACAGTCGGCGTGGGTTAGACTTGTGCATGTTGATTAGTGCAGAAAAGTAGGCTTGTTTAGCTTGCGAGAGGGCAGAGTTGAAACAGGATAGCATAAATTTGTAGTGAAGGAAGTCTGCGAGAGTGTGAGACTTCCTCCAGAGGCGTTCAGAGGAACGAGTGGAGGAACGCAGCATGCGCGTAAAATGGTTTGGGACTGTAGCAAATAATGTTATTGGCTAGATGTTGTGGTCCCCTACAATGCATGATGTTCTGAATATTACATCAACATCATGTAATGAAGTACGTTTCTGTGTATATTTCATTTACCTAACTAACTATAGTTTACTGTGTTTATTAAACGTTATATAAATAATTAGTACAGTGAATATGATGATCTAAGCTACCATAATAAACCTGCTGTTCTCATTTGTCGATGTTATACATGGATCCTACACAAATTGATACAGACACAAACAGTTGTCTTAAAAAGTGTGCCTACAGTATGCTAATGTGCACGTGATTGACGTTTATATTTAGAGAATACTTGATAATTATCATCATGATAATGATGAAGTGACGTGAATTACATTCCAAAAATATTACCAACATTCTAATTGTGGAAAATTATAAATGCTACATTACAGTAACATTTGGGTCAAAATTGTGGTTACACTTTGCCACTTGTTACATGTAGGTCACATCCACACACGTGTGACTTATACATAAACATGTGTCAAATTGTAATTAATGTTGACTATTAATTTGTAGCATTAATAATCACCTACATTGCTAAATATAAGATGTACTACGCATTGTTGTGATTACAGGCATTCATGCATGGAGTGTTATGATCAGTCAATTGCATCCGTGATGAATGATCTCCCGTAAGTAAACAAATAAGTACAGTTATCCCCTTTTCTCCAAACACCTCTATATTACATTAATGGAATTTATAAGGGAACATACATAAAATGTGATGAAATGGGAGTAATCATTTTCTAATACAATGCACATGAAACCTCAATAGTAGCTAAATGCATGTACATGATACAGAAAGTACATGTATGTTACATTTTTCTTTAAACCAATATGTTGTGTTTTTACTTAAAATAATTATAGGAAGATTGAGGTAGGCACATCTTATGAGAGATGTCAGCAAATATACATACCATGATCAGTCATATTGGAGATATACCTATAATGCAATGGAACAATATATAAATTGCAAACATTGACATGCCATCTTCAGTACCGTAAGCAACACAGCAAAGTGTGTATTTGGTGTTAAATGTGCAACACCATGTATATTTAATCACATTCAAAATGTAAAGCAGGCTGGTGTACACATCATATGGATGTACATGTTACACTGCACCAATAACATTGTATGCAAGCATACTGCAAGAATGAATGACTATGCCCATACTATGTGTATTGTGTTAGCATAAGGAACAACACAATGCTAAAATATTAGTGCTTTGTTACCCCAGTTGTATTCACATACACACAACTAATGTACAATTTAAGAGGGATTATATAACCTGTGCAACAATAACATACCGGTGCCACATCCCTTTGTGCACACAGCAGAGAAAAGAAAGGTGTGCAACCCATATTCATCTGTGTCCTAACAGAAGGTTATATAAAAAAACATTATTGTTAATATAACATAATAAAACTATAAAAGTAGAACTTGGAACATATATGTTTTTACTTACAAGAAAAAAATGAATTGATGAGATTCTGGCGTGTCTGGCCACCACTGGCTGTTTGTTCATATTCAGCAGCTACATGGGTGGGATGCTCGTCTACCAAAGGCTCAGCTAGGTCTGATTGTACATTGTGCCTGAGTGCAACATTGTGCAAAATGCAACAGGCAAGGATAATATCAGACACTTTTTGAGGCTTGTATAGAAGAGCCCCACCAGTTCTGTCCAGACACCTAAATCTGGTCTTGAGTAGGCCAAATGTCCTCTCTATAACAGATCTTGTAGATATATGGGCTGCATTGTACCTCTCCTCTGCTTCAGTTTGAGGGTTTAGCACCGGAGTCAAGAGCCACGGCCTAATTCCGTATCCTGAGTCACCTATAATGAATGGAGCACACATAAGCTGACATTAGTGATCCAATTCTACAATGCCAACATTCCTAAATAAAAATGTGTTTTGTGTTAGAACATCTAAATCTGTACTCACCCAGCAGCCAACCATGTTCAAAATGTCCCTCTTCGAACGCATGGAAGACTGAAGAGTTCCTCATGATAGGGGAATCGTGACTGGAACCAGGGAATTTGGGTACCACATGCATTATCCTCATCGTGGCATCACATACCACCTGTACATTGAGTGAATGGTAGTGCTTACGATTACGGTACACATGCTCACTCTGACTAGGTGCAATCAAAGCAACATGTGTGCAATCGATTGCACCCAGCACACATGGTATCCCTGCTATATTATAAAAGCCATTCCTGACTTCCAGCCACTCTGTCGCCTCAGTAGGAAAATGAATATAATTCCTAGCGCGTCTATTGAGTGCATAGAGAAACTGGGTAAAGGCCCGCGAGAATGTAGATTGCGAGACTCCGCCCACTATGCCCACAGTTGTCTGGAATGACGCGGAAGCAAGATAATGTAATGAGCACAGCATTTTAACAAGCCCAGGGACTGCACGACCTCTGGCTGTGAAAAAATCTAAATCTCCCCTTATCTCCTCATAAAGAGATAAGATTGCTGCTGAACTCAAACGATAGCGACTTACTATCTCCTCCTCACTCATCCCATCTAACAGGGTTCTCTCCCTGTACACACGCGGACGAGGCACAACTTGTCTCCTCTGTCTTCTCCTCTGATCTCCTGTCCCTATACCTGTCCCTTGGCCTGTCCCTCTCCCTGTCCCTGTCGTATCCGCGTGCCTGTCCCTGTCACTGTCCCTCGGTCTGTCCCTCCCTTGCCCTATATCATTCTCTTGATCAGCAAGCATGTCATAGAAAAGAATGTTCCTCCGTCTCCTAAACAATCGCAACATTTTGAAATGAGTAGCTGTGAATGAGCAGGTAATGGGCGTCCTTTAAATAGGTATGTGATGATGTCAGGTGACATAGTAAAATGCAAGGTGTTACATTAACATAATAAAGTACTTCTGTGGCAAGCTGTGTGCAGTTGATGTTAGAAGTATTTGTTGTGTGTATTCTGCAGGGAATGATGATATTTGCCAATGATGTGACGTGAAGCTTTGTACAAACATTGCTTGAAAATAAATAGTGTAATGTGCAATGCATGTAAAACTTCTGAACGCAACAGTCAGTCATGTAATGAGACAAAAAGGCTGAGATTGACGTGGGAAATGTTTGGTGTAACATGTGTAATTAACCATGTTATTGTCACATGTTGACAACAATGAATTGTCGTGTGCATATGCATGCATTTCTGTAATGAGGATAGTTGCTATAGAATGAGTTTACAAGGTGTCACAATGATTAATTACTGTACATGTGTGTAGAAGTTAGGTTGAAGTGCTTGTAATGCAACGGTTACAATGTAAACATGCAATGTGATTGAGCGTCCAATAAGTGACGTCATGAAAATAGGGAGGACCAAACCTAGATGTAAACATGAGAATAAAGATGTACATGAACGTTTAAAGATGCGTCACACATTACAAGCATTGTGTAATGTAAAGGAACATGAATATACGGTGTATGTGTGACATGTGTGACATGTGTAACATCATGTAAATAATTGTCGCTCAGTTCAGTAAAATGTGTGATATGATGTGAGGTTCTCCTTTAAGAGTTGAGTATAGTATTTTCCCTTGACACATCATCACATGATGAGTAATGTGACACGCAAATGCTGAAAACATGTAAAAGTACAATGTTATGCAAATAATACACGTCAGCTGTGACACAATGCAGGGACTGCCCCCACACTGTAATGCAAATGACGTTTGTATTGTGAGCAATGAAACGTAAACAGTACTATACTGTTATACGTCCCCGCTCCATAGACTCCATTGATGTACAGAAGATTTTTTTTTTCTAAGTGCCGTTCCGGCAGCCTTAGCGATCGTTCTCCCCTCCAACTTGCCAACTTTAGTTGGCGGGAGAAATTGGCCATAACATCTCAATTTCGTAGTGCCGATCAGCCCCGATAAGCTGATTTTGGTACTTGAATCCAGCCGATTTAAAAAAGTGGCGATCAGTGGCGAAAACAGGCTTATCGGCAGCCGACTGGCCATAACAAAATTATCGGCTACGAAACCTGCCGAAATCAAGCACTTATCGGCGCTTACTGAATCTCAAACCCAATTTTGGCTATAAAATGCCGAAAAATACCTTATCAACGCTTACTGCATGAGGCCCTTTGTTCCTTATTGCACCCTGCAAATAACATTACATTAAACTTTCTTTAGTGTGCTGTCTATCATCTATATTGTGAAACATTTTATTTGTACAGGATAATAAAGGAAAAAGGAATAATACAAAAATACGTCGCCTATTCTTCAAAATGTACAATCTTGTTTTTTCTTCTTCATAATGGATGCTGCTTCTTGGACATCTGGGTCTGGAAAGACAGAGACAATATTCTATATTATCAAGTTTACAGCATGATCTACTGTACGCCAAAAGTCACTGATTTATTGTAATTAGCTACTAATACAGGGCTTATTCAACCAGTGTGTATTATTGCTGCTATGGTCTACTAAGTATCAGACTTTCAAGTTAGTATTATCAAAACAATGTTACATTCTATTTGTAAAAATGTTACTTTGTATCCTTGGCTAAAAGGAGCTATAATCAAATTATATCCAACAAAATGATGCATTCTACTGTAACAATAAGCATTAGGTTTTGCTATAGGTTTACATTAGATTTTGAGGGGTTTGGGGGGGATTGGAACACCGTGTCTTACCTGGCATTATAAGGTAAATGTAGAGAGATAAACAAGGAGCACTACAACAAAAGAACTGGAGGCAGATCAAAGGTTGAAAAAATTAAAAAGGTTTATTCAATAAGTCATGCCCATGAGAGAGCTAAAAAAAAACACACTCTGATGCGTTTCCCGCCGTCCTGGCGCTTTATCAAAGGACTTTGATCAGTTCCTGTTGCATCACAGGGGGATTCGTTTCTCCATTACATATTACCTGGCAGTATTGCTGGGGGTGTTTCCTGCACCAAGGGGGGGGGGGGGGGGGGGTATTTCCTGCACGTTGTCTTCACCCAGCTCCAGACATGCACATGCAAAACAGAAATAGAAAAAAAAATTATACCATGACGCTAGTACAGTCCATTATTATTCCGTATCTTCTGATTTTTTGGGGTTGGAGTAGACTAAGCATGCATGACATGGGGTACAGCACTTTACATTAGGACTAGAGGTTTACATTTGTTTTTGGGGATTTGGGGGGAAGGGACTTGGCATTCATGGATTGGAGCACTGTGTCTTACCTGGAAGTATTGGTTGGAGAGTTTCCTGCACCAGGGGTGGGGGGATTTCCTGCACATTGTCTTCGCCCAGCTCCAGACAGGCACATACAAAACAGATATAGGAAAAAAATATTATGCCAAGCCTTAAAAGCATTAAACAATGAAACAATTTAAAACAATCAACTGTCTTTATTTTTAGATTAAAAACATTGGCTGCACATCTATATTTTTAAATAAATGTATAACTAGCAGTTACTAGTCATCAAACAAGTTGATAGACTTCCAGGGAAGAGCCCTTGTATGCCTCAAAAGGCCATTGATGCTGCCTCTCATGGTTCTCTCAAGAAGAGTGGTAACACTAAAATAGCACTTCACTTCTTCCATAATTGTGTTCCTTAAATTTGCAGGAAGACTCTTCTTGTATTTATTGCCTTCATAATTGACATTGTGGGTCCAATCCCTGTACAGCTCAAAACTGACGTGGTGTTTAAAGATGAACTGGGCATATTTCTGAGGTAGACCACCACATCTGATCTTGGCGGGGGTAAATGGTCTGGGAGGATGCTTTCCTCTTGTTGTTACCTTACCGGGGTTGTCATCTCCACCACCAGAAGACTATACAGGCATTCTTCGGATGGAAGGAGTGAGCGTGGGGGGTCCTGTGGTGTGGTTTGCACCATGAAGGTCAAATCCAGCGATTGAGAGAGTGTACGGGGGGAGGGGTATGCGGTTTCTCCATGGGAGAATATGGCGCCTCCAGGCCAACCTCCTGCTCCAGCATCTGACATACAGGGGCAGGGACTCCAAGCAAAGAATAGAACCCCGCAATGTTCCTCTCAATCTTATCCAGATGAAAACCCATGCACCTATCCATATTCTCCATGGTCTCCAGAAGACGATCCATCTTGGCCTCCATTTGAACCCTGTATTGCTCTGTTGAGTTGTCAGTGAAAGCGACATCACTGAAAACATCCAGCATGCGGACGACTGAGCTGGACCTTGCGCAAGGAGTGCTGGTGTTACCCAGACGAGCATCGGCATGGATGGGTGCTGAAGCAGGTAAGCTGGGGGTTTCCGGACGAGCATCGGCGTGAAAGGGTGCTGGAGCAGGTAAGCTGGGGGGTTTCCGGACAAACATTGGTGGACAATGGCTCAGAGCAGGCGAATGTTTTGGAAGCGGTGGCGGTTGGCAATGGCAGCGAAAAGTCTGGGACGTCCAATTCGGCTTCAGTGGGTGCGGTGGCACTTCTGGTGCCCGGCCAAACAGGTTGAATGAAATTTAGTTTGGCCATTTTCTTTTTCGCATAATAAGGACCAGGCTTCTTTGCCTTGGGAGTCTTCAAAACGTTTTCTTTATTAACCTTTGGCTTGGAAACAGCTTCAGTCTTTCGCTTTCTCTTGGTCAGCACGGCAGAAGAAAACAGGTTCCTGCTTCCGTAGAACCGGGAAGATCCAGGGAAGCAGATGGAAGAATGCACAATACAGTATCTGGACAAGAGCTTGTTCAGATAGAGATCAGCGCGTAGGAGGCTATGCAATTTGGGTCACCTTTTATGCATGGACACGTGCTGCAGGTGTTAAAAATGGGTGTATAGTGCTTAACCTGTCGAGCGAGGTCCATCACATTGTATAAAAACACCACTGTTTATGTTGATTAAATGTACATTGAATATACATTGAATATACATTTCTCTGTGCTTGATTTACTTTCTAAAGCAGCGATGCCGAGGAAAAGGATTTCAAAGGATCTCAGCTGGAGAATACAGGATATGTACAAGAAAGGACATAGAATTTTAGAGATCCAACGCTGGTTAGTTTCTTCGGACCTCGGTTTAGCAAAAAGCACTGTCAGCTATCATGCCCATGGTAAGGCAAAAAGTGTAAAGCGGAGTCCCCCAGTCACAACAGTGTAAGTATGTTTGTTTTCATTCTGTATTTACTGTATTACAGTACTTGTATAAGCTTATTGCATATCCAAATGCATTTTTTTGTTTAGTTATTTTCTTTTCATTTATTTTAGAATTCTGTATATTGTACAATTACATGTATTTGTTTTGAATTATTTTTAGGCCTAACAAATTGTTCTCTTTTCCTTTAAACTGTAGGACAGCAAAGTGTCTGGTGGACGAAATCAGCGAGGCTAATGAAGGGCACAGTGCAGAAACTTTCAAGACTATTCTAGAGAAGAGTCACAATATCACAGCATCTGAGACCATCATCAGGCTGGAGACGCCAATTGGGATGGAAATATAGACGTGTAAAGTAAGTGTCTTACTGTAATAATGTACAGTATATTGCAATAGTATGTGTATGCAGAGTGACACAACAGGTAATATGGCGGGGCCAGGTAGCAAGGATTGTGGTTCACAAGGCTTTCACTGACTGTCGGATCGGTATTGTAAGCCGGTGCTGGTACATTGCTGGGTCGAGACAGACAAATCTTATACGGATTAAACCCAACCGTTCTCCTTTTATAGTTGCCATGAGCAAACATACTGTCAAAAAGTGGGATCACAGATCAATAATTACTGTGCAGTAATTAGGACAGTACAGCTAAAGTGTTGCACAGTACTGTACTTTAGGTAACAGTGTGGTTTGTCTGTACAGTCCCTGTAAAATTGTTCCTTATTATTACAGCGTGTAACCTATGATAAGGATCAAGCACGGGCATGGATAAAAAGTGGGGAGACTTTTCAGAATGTCATCTTTTCTGATGAGACAACTGTAGCTATTGAGAGATTTGCCAATTTTGCATTCCACAAAAAAGGACGCCTATCTCTGAAGCCGCGGCCCAAGCACCCAATGAAGATGCATGTGTGAGGTGCCATCTCTAGATGCATACTCATCTTTGAGGGTACAATAATGCACAAAGTAACATGCTGTAGCCTTGTGCACTGTATAGTACAACTGTAGTGTATTTTGTACCCTAATGTTACATTTTTCTTTTATTGTTCCAGGTTCATGGATAAAGTATTTTTCCAAGAGCAATTTGTCCCCCCATATTGTTGAATACATTAAGCATGATTTCCCATCTGGTGGTCACCGTTTCTTCCAGGACAATGACTATAAACACACCGCCTCTATTGCCTGTATTCTTGTGAGTGGTATCAACTGGGTTAAGTTCTCCAGTGTACTGTACTGTACATTAACTTTTTCTCATTCTTTTAAACTGTTTTTATCTGTTCAACTAATTCGCCATTCTTCCCCACTCCCATTCCAGATCACCAGATTTGAACCTTACCAAACTGATGTGGCATGCGATGAAGGATCATATACGAAAGGTTGTGAAACCGTCCAAAAAGGAGGAATTTATACAAGGAATAGTTACTTTCTGGAACGACATACTCACAGTACAAAGTTGCAACAACTATATTGATAATATTGTGATGAAAACAATGACAATAGCGCTCAAACAAACCCAAAGTATAATAATAACCACTATTGTGAAAGTGACAATGTGATTAATACAATTAATAAAATCAGTGATAATACACATGTCTACTTAAAGGGCATATAAAATGAAAAAACCTTAAAAATAAACTACAATCCTTGAAAAAAGACTGTTTCACTTGTCTTCTCTTGGATATTTTTCAAAGCGTCAGGGGAGTTCATCTCGAAGTCATAGAATAAAAAAACATATCATAGTGCAAAAATGTTAAACAGTGAAAAAAAGTGAAATTCATCCAAAATGACTACTCACATTTTAAGTAATCAAATCAGACATTCATCCAACTTAAGGGGTGGATGCGCCCTATGTGTAAACAGCAGCCACCAATCACAACCTCCAAAGGAGAAAAAAGAGAGACCATATAGTGTAGAGGTAAAACAATTGTAATATCAAAACATGATTCAAGGCTTACACTTCATACGGTCGAAGTGGGCACTCATAGGTAGCGGTTGACGGATATCCCTTGGACTCGCGATTCCTCGGGGTACTCGGTCACCTCCGCTCTCTCAGGAGACACTTGGATCCACACCGGAGCTTTCGTCCCTTCACTTCCGGCACGCCGAGAGCCTCCCAGGCTCCCGTTACGTCACTTCCGGTGCGCCGGGGACTGATCTGTTTCCGGGATCATAAACCTACAGTAGGTAATCCAAACAGATCAGTCCCCAACAGATCAATGACTACAGAATGCAATACACCCTGAAAAAGACTGAGAATGTCTGAATGTCCTGTATCGCTCTTGGGGAGATGTCGATAAGCAGTTGAATGCCCTTCTGCTATGCTTTGTGAGGAGGGAAGGTGGAACTTTGCCAGTCCGAGTGTGCAGGATAATACACTTTAGTTCAAAGACATCATTTGAACAGTTTTACAATAAAGGTTCACTGCAGTACATACTGTAAATACCATGGGTGTGTGTCTGAGATATTTCCATAAAGAGTTTGAAAAGCAGAGCAAGCCTAGCAAAAGTTGAAAGTATTGAATAATAAATAATAGATATAGAATAAAAGCTATTAATATTTATTTTGGTGGTTTCTTAGCAGAATTAATTACAAATGCAAGTCTACTGTAATTATACTGCTAAATGCAACATCATTGATAAACTAAAACAGTTGTGATGATAACAATGTAAAAAATGAATTGAATATGAAAACATAGCATCATACTGTATAAGGTTTTGCATAAAGCTTACAATTTTAGTGTGTTGTCCAAAAGAATAGTGTGGCAAAGTTTTAAAAGCGTGAAGCTGGTAATACACTGGCGACACACTTTATTCGAGCTCCAGAGGCGTTCAGAGGAACGAGTGGAGGAACGCAGCATGCGCGTGTGGGAATTTAGCCAGGGTCTAGGGTTAGAAGGGCGAGGGCGGCAGAGAGAAAGCGGGGCATGTAGATCAAGAGACGAGGACAAGACAGAGTTGTACTTTCTGACCAGGTTGTCAGGGTCTGTAGCAGAGCTGAGAGAGGAGTGGGAGGAGTGTAAAGTGGACTCAAAGTCAGGTAAGTGAATAGAGCGCAGGTTTCTGCAGAACCGGGGTGTAGATGGAGGTGGAGAAGGGGAGAAGCGAGATAAAGAGAATGAGATGAGATGATGGTCAGAGAGAGGAAAAGGGGAAATGGAGAAATCAGAGAGAGAGAAGTTTTTAGTGAAAACCAGGTCTAAGTAGTGGCCATCCTTGTGGGTGTTTAATATGTCCTTATATGTTTAATATAATTCTGTAGAACTTCACATTTTCAATAAGACTTGTACAGTATACTTCAAATCTTGTTACCTAAAATAATTTTGTGTTCACATTCATGGAAAAAATAAGGTCACATAAAATAATAAACATTATTTTAATATGCAGGGAAATAATTACTAAAAAATGTAATCCAGAAAATAAACTGAACTGATAACTTAGAAAACATATAACAGTATAATTGTTAACACTAGGTGGCTCATACAGTAGTCAAAAATGTTAAACTACATGTACAAATATTTTTAATCTAAAGTTCCGGATGTGTATTATTGACATTATGTCTCCCTAGTGTCTCATTTATTCTGTCCACCCTTCTCTTTTGTCTTTTTACAGGGAGGTGACATGCATTATTGTGATCAGCTGATCATTGGGATTTCACAGACAAGATTGGCAATCATTTTATCATGGCTAAATTTCAATTTATGATGCATACTGTACTATTTATTTTCTATTTAGCGTAATTTGTCAAAGTGACATGGAAAATTATTGCCAGTAATGTAGATTCAACTTACTCTATTATGTATGTCTGGAAAAAATGTTTGATTTGAATAACATGCAAAATGCAGTAAGATGTCTTCCACTTTTCAATTTAGACTTGAGAAAATGTTTTCTTAAATTACTGTATTTTTGTAATGTATCTGTTTTTTATTGTTACACATGGTAAATGAACTAGATTTTAACCTGAAAACTTCTGTTAGAGACATTTACGTTACATTATATCACTTTTTATGTTTGTAATAACCCACAATAACTTATTTCACGTATGGTAATAACCTAAGATGTGTTAACTCCCATTTTTCTATGTATTGCATTATGCCTATTAATTAGTTTTAAAATTATTTCCCATTCTTTTTTTCATTGTGCTCTCCAAATATCAAATGTTGTGTTGTGTTGTATTGTTTATTCATGGTATATAATTTAATGCAAAGGGTTGTTACTAAAAGATCTACCATTTTTATTAACTCATTATTTTGTCAATATATTATATTGTATTTTTAAAAAGGAAAATTGGAAAGTACAGTATGTTACTAATTAACATGAAATGTATTTGAATTTAGTGATTAAAGTATGACAATTATCTTTCAATATACAGTAATTACTATTAAGAAATAGAATTCAGAAAATAGTGTACAGTACAATTGACAGAGTAGGACCTCTCTCTTTCCATGCAATGTGAATGGATAACATACTATATTTACTCAAAATGTTTAATGGTAGCACACCAGTGATTTCCGTTTCCTGAACACAGTCAAGTTCTGATCCTATAACTATTTTTTCCAGTTAGTTATGCAAATAATTCATAACACAAGCTGTAATGTTGTCATACTTGAATAATGCTAAAATATATTTTAAAAAAATGCTTTAATAGGAACATAAACTATACTGTATTTAAATTCCAGTTTTGCAAATATTCCCTCCGTAGAAAATAAGTGCATATTGTAATCCATTGTTCATTTCTGCTTTTTTTAAACTAATTTTCTACTGTAGCAATTCACTGCAGAACAAACAATTCTTGTTATTACTCATCACATGTTCTCACTGAAAATTCATCTCCCTAACCGACTGTTGATGACTAAGCTTCTGGTAACAAATAGACTATGGGGGCAATGTATGAAGCTGAAAACCAATTCTCTTGACTTTAAAATGACACATTTGAAAAAGATTACATGGTGACTGATTTAAAATATAGTTTCTGTAAAAATGTAAAAAAAAAAAACACAGTAAACCATACTAAAGTTCAAGTTCATGCATTTGATAGCCATCTGGTAATAAATTATCTGCTGTGCAATATTTACAGTATGGAAAAATATATTGTTTCACTTCAAGGAAGTGGTTCATTAGTTATATGTGTAACCCTGTTCCCCCTCCCCTCCCCCCCTCCACCCCTAAATCTCAAGTCAGGTACCCTAGGGGAAATGGTGTACTGGTTACTTGAGTGTATGTGGTGCAAACCTGGTGGCAAAAGTGGGCCCTGAGTCTTCCGCGGTGGTATGGTGGTTGTCATCAGGACGGGCTTTCGAGGTATGCCTGAGTCATACTCACTCATGGTACAGCGCCTTCATCTCCAACAGATTCCCAGCATAGTAGGGAGGAATCTCTGAAGTAGTGCAACTTCTCCCTGAATGATTCCAGGCTCAGGCAAGAAGGTCTCTTTAGCAAATATAGCCCCCGTATCCCTCAGGGGATTGTCACATGCTGCGGCTTAGTCAATAGGGCATCTGCATTTGCAATTAAGGCCTTTTCAGTGCAAGGGAGCCTGCGCTGGCAGTTCTGAATAGAGACAGTTAAGAGAGGCTGCAGTTACATGTTGCTAGGCAACCAGTGAAGCTGTGAGAGATGACAGTTTAGACAGCTTTTAAAAGGAGTGTCAGTTGGAGCTGGGAGCTGGGGGAATTAGGGTGTGTGTGCAGGGAGCAGTAGCCCCTAGCACTAGGCCTAGTTACCCCCAGAGGTCCCAGATAAGTTACCATTCCCCAGTTTGTGGTTGCTTCAGGGACAGGCCCTACGTAAGGAGATCTGCCCCTTTAGCTATTTGGTTAAGTTAGGACACCCTCAGTGTCGAGCAGCCTGATTGCTGGGTCTGGGCTCAGACCCCTCAGTTACATAGAGACTATCTTTGTGGTGGCCCAGCCAAGCAGTGACTTTGGCCTGCCGGCTACAGGCGGATCCCCGTCAAGGTACAGACCGTGTGGAGCTGTGGTGATATTATCCACGCTGGAAGTCACCCCACGCGTAGGAGGACATCACGTCGGATCAGACGGGTCCATACCGGTTGTATAGCGGTACCCGTGGGCTGGAGCCCCGGGCAGGTATCTATAAATAGTGCACCAACACGTCCAGGGATAGCGCTATCTCCATCACACGTGGGTGGGTTTGGACATAAGGTACTCTGGGGAATACTTATGTTGATGTGTTCAACCGGTGCACTTCTATGTGTACGGCTATATGCATTATTCTGTGTGGTACAGGTACCGAAGTTATTAGTATTAGCAATAGTAAACAGTTATTAGCATACACTGTGTGCGTGTCTTATTATTGTGGTTCCTGTAAGAGGACCATCCCACTTAGGTGGGAACCCTTACAGGTGGAGGCGCTATGTACGACGAATCAGGTAACCCCAGGCTCCCAGTGGCGGAGGTTCAGGTCTTCTGTGAGCCTATCAGGTAACGCACCACACCAGGTAACATAAGTGTAGATTTCCCCACATGGTCCCCATCTGCGATAGGGGGGGGGAAAGGTGTTACATTTTGGAGGCGCTGCTGAGATCTCAGACCTGGGGTGCCCTGTCCTATTTTTCATGCAAATTGTCCAATTTACTTTTCCACTATGTGGGTGCCCTCAAGGCAGGAGGTCCACGCATGGGCCACAAAACTTAGCCCGACCCCGAACTGCCTGGTCATTGTGGGCGGAGTTCCTGCATGCGCATTCGCGTCAGACATCCAGGCGCATGTTCGCAAACTCCCTGGACTGGCACAAGCATGGGTCATAGGGCGAAAGTATGATTCCCTCTGTCAATGGAGTGCCATGATAATAAAGGTAGGCAATGCCATATGTGAGGAAGACGGTCCCCAATTCCTAACTCTGCCCGAGGGTCCGATTAATGGGTGCCCAATTATCTACCCTTACCTAGCAGTTTCTTTGGCTCCCTCATCTGGGGAGGCTAATCATGAGTCCCACCTAAAATGGCGTCTCCCGCCAAGTCAGGAGAGCGCACGTGCTAATGGCGGCGAGGCTGCACCACAATGCATTACAGTAACCAGCCCGGGTCTGGCGCGAGAACCAGAGCTCCACCCCCGTGACGTAAGTGAGTCTCAGTCCACCACTTCTGTTCCCCGGCAGGGAGAAACAGGATCCAGCGAACTGCACCCTCAGTTATACAGAGGTTGGCGAGTAAAAGGAGTGAAAGCACCCTATCTTTTGTGCCCGTGCTTACAAAAGGAGTTGAATAAGTATGGCGGTATGGACTTTGACCCTTATCACCTACCAGTAGAACTTCTGGTGGCAAAAGTGGACAGGCAGGGGTGCGTACGATGTTTCTGCAGCAAATGTGATTTTCCAGATGGAGAACTGACTTGGGGACCCAAGAGTGCTTGCTGCGGAGCACAGTTCCTGCAACCCATGCTGCTGCGGCCCACAGAAACCGCAGAGAAAGATGCGACAGACCC
Organism: Ascaphus truei; assembly: GCA_036426205.1. Taxonomy (NCBI): domain Eukaryota; kingdom Metazoa; phylum Chordata; class Amphibia; order Anura; family Ascaphidae; genus Ascaphus; species Ascaphus truei. Next base: position 13,605 of record WSYH01001969.1, on the reverse strand, counting down.
CTCTACTGGGTCGGTTAATGCTGCCACTCTACCTACCTCAAGAGCAGAGGTTTTGGAGGGCCCGTGCGCCCTAACAGCGGTTCCAGACTCAACTCCAGAATCGGTTCCAGATTCGGTTCCAATGACGGAACCACAGATGTTCGAACCAACGAAGAGTAAGGCGTCCCTACCCCCATTCTCTTCTACTGACAACAGTATCCAATCAGCCGTGGTGATGCACCTGCTGGCAGACCACTCAAGTGACGCTGAGGACAACGGGCTAAGTGACTCACCTACTGCGGACTCTGCTGTGGGCCCGTGTGCCCTGCCACGGCCTGTCCGGCCTTCAACGATGGTACCATCGGTCCCAGGCTTGTGATCAGTACCTGCCAATGATGACAGGGGTGAGTTGACTGCCCCAGGGGTGTCGGGTGTGAGCTCTCCGGTGATTGTGGAGCATGGTGACTCCAAAGGTAGGGTCACCCGGGCGATGGGCTCACCCCGTCATCGCGTCCTGGTGGAGGTGTCTCCCCTAGAAGATCTCTGCAGACCAGAGAACCGATTTGACCCCATCAAGGTTTCCAGTACAGCGGCTATGCGCGGCACTTACACCTACAAGAGGCACCTTCAATCCTTCTCGTCTCAAGACAAGGACCTGCATATAGATATTGTGACGTCCCCAGAAGAAGTCACCACTAAAGAGATTGCTGGAGTGAACAAAGACTGTGCTGTGACCGCTCTGGTAATTATTGCCTCCTTCATGCGCACGCTGGAGCGCTTCATTCACCATGTGGTGGACCTAGGCAAAGGGCAAGACCTCCTTGCCCACCTCGTCCATGTCGCGGATGGCCGGGTAAAAGTTTGGCACCAAGACCCCTTACTATTCCTTCTACCAGGGGGAGGAGATGGTTTGGGATCAGAGACACTAGCCCCCGATCAAGAGCTCCAAAAGACTCCCAGGAGTCAATCACTCAATCAGTTAGGGGTACCCCACTATGAGACTCAGCTGGCCTCGGGTATCAACGTGATTTGTTGTGTATACTATGCAATGCATTTTTCATTATATAACTCTCTGTTATTTGTCTGCTACCCAAGCGAGGCCATTGGGATTTTACCAGGGGGAGTGTATAGCCCCCGTATCCCTCAGGGGATTGTCACATGCTGCGGCTTAGTCAATAGGGCGGCTGCATTTGCAATTAAGGCCTTTTCAGTGCAAGGGAGCCTGCGCTGGCAGTTCTGAATAGAGACAGTTAAGAGAGGCTGCAGTTACATGTTGCTAGGCAACCAGTGAAGCTGTGAGAGATGACAGTTTAGACAGCTTTTAAAAGGAGTGTCAGTTGGAGCTGGGAGCTGGGGGAGTTAGGGTGTGTGTGCAGGGAGCAGTAGCCCCTGGCACTAGGCCTAGTTACCCCCAGAGGTCCCAGATAAGTTACCATTCCCCAGTTTGTGGTTGCTTCAGGGCAGGCCCCACGTAAGGACATCTGCCCCTTTAGCTATTTGGTTAAGTTAGGACACCCTCAGTGTCGAGCAGCCTGATTGCTGGGTCTGGGCTCAGACCCCTCAGTTACATAGAGACTATCTTCGTGGAGGCCCAGTCAAGCAGTGACTGTGGCCTGCCGGCTACAAGCGGATCCCCGTCAAGGTACAGACGGTGTGGAGCTGTGGTGATATTATCCACGCTGGAAGTCACCCCACGCGTAGGAGGACATCACGTCGGATCAGACGGATCCATACCGGTTTTATAGCGGTACCCGCGGGCTTGAGCCCCGGGCAGGTATCTATAAATAGTGCACCAACACGTCCAGGGATAGCGCTATCTCCATCACACGTGGGTGGGTTTGGACATAAGGTACTCTGGGGAATACTTATGTTGATGTGTGCACCCGATGCACTTCTATGTGTACGGCTATATGCATTATTCTGTGTGGTACAGGTACCGAAGTTATTAGTATTAGCAATAGTAAACAGTTATTAGCATACACTGTGTGCGTGTCTTATTATTGTGGTTCCTGTAAGAGGACCATCCCACTCAGGTGGGAACCCTTACAGGTGGAGGCGCTGTGTATGACGAATCAGGTAACCCCAGGCTCCCAGTGGCGGAGATTCAGGTCTTCTGTGAGCCTATCAGGTAACGCACCACACCAGGTAACATAAGTGTAGATTTCCCCACATGGTCCCCATCTGCGATAGGGGGGGAAAAGGTGTTACACAAAGATATACAAAATGTCCTCCTACAATGGCAGACTGCCCATCATGCAGCCCGGTCACTTAACTGCTGATCACTGGGTTGTCACCCGAAGGAAGTCCCTGGACACCACTCCTAGTCAGGGCCCTAGAAGCTGTCCTTGTCCTTTTCTTACTCCCTGGTGGAGTAAAAGGAATAGTCTCCCACACCACTCCCAGAGGGAGGGCCACAAAGCCTGCCAGAGTCCTGGCAGTTTGCTAGGACAGACTATCATCTCTCAAGGGGGAGAGGAACTCACTAAATTCAGTATATGCAATAAGTAACTCCAATAGGCACCACCCCTGTGTCACTGTAATTGGACACAGAGCCTGATGACACAATCTTCACTGCCTTACTGCACAGCATAGATGTGTGTGGGGAAAAACTCATGATTATTCCTGGAAAATCCTGCCCTTACCAGGGATTATTGCACAGGAGGAGGAAGAACTATAGCCCCAAAAATACCCAGGGCCACATATGTTTTAGCCAAATATGAACACCTTGCCAATCACACCAAAGTAAACAGTAAACACACTCACATACTCATTATCCTAGGAATATGTTACAATGTTTTAAAATAAATACAAATAATTTCTAGTGTAGTATGCTAGTCACTTTCCAAATACAATGGCCTGTTTTTTCCAAAAAGTCTACCCTTCATCAATCATATCTACAGCACTGTGACAGGGTAAATAAAAGCCACCAGTTATATGCCTGGAAAACCTATGTCTAGTCTGCAGTGCAGCACTGACTAGGTTAACTTCAGCTGGGAACCTCAGGACAATTAGTTGGATCCCAGCTGCCTAATCAAGGTGTGTTAAAACCCAGGCTGTAGACACATGGAGCCAGTCTGTTGAGGAGAGAGGAGTAAGCTGCTGAGAGATTTCCTGATACAAGGTCTGATTAGAAAAGTAGATGAATTGTGAACTGTCTGTCCCCTGCATAGAAAATGGCAACTGCCATATACACTGTCTGCTAAAGAGAAACTGTTTTTGTCTGTCTGCTGAAGAAAAGCCATTTTCATTTTGTTGCTGATGAAAAGCTATTTTTGTTTTGTGTGCTGTATGTTTTTCAAGGCTAAATAAATAAGCCTTGTCAAGAAACCCGCGTGTGTAGTTGCATGTACCCTGCAACATATGGTGTCAAGAAGTGAGATTTGATTTTTTTCAAAAGGCTCCTGCAGTTAAAGGGCCACACACAGACACACACACACAAGAATGGAAGAAATGTTGAAAGCGTTTCTGTGCGAGCAGACCAGACAGCAGGGACAGTTAATGCAGGGGCAGGCCCGGCTGCAAGCGGAGAGAGATGAAAGACTACAAACAGCACAGGATGAGCGGATTGCCAAGCTGTTGACTCAATTCCAGGGGTCTGCCAGTCCAGAACTTGTAAGCAAACTCCCGGTACTCCTGAGGAGTCCCCTGCATAGAAAAGGGCACCTGCCATATACACTGTCTGCTAAGGAGAAACTGTTTTTGTCTGTCTGCTGAAGAAAAGCCATTTTCCTTTTGTTGCTGATGAAAAGCTATTTTTGTTTTGTGTGCTATATGTTTTTCAAGGCTAAATAAATAAGCATTGTCAAGAAACCCACGTGTGTAGTTGCATGTACCCTGCAACAAGCACCCTGACAGAAACCAGCTACTGTATCTCTGCAGTCATGACTTCAACAAACAATTGCGATAATTGAATTTACTGTACACGTATGTGGTTTACTTAAAGCAGTAATTTACACTTTTGGATTTTTTTTCCTTCATAATCTGAAATGGGGCTTTGGTGCTAAACAGCACTATTCTCAGTTCCAGGGACCCCTGGTTCCTGAGAAGTGTACCTTTGAATTTGCAGGTAGAATTTCGGAAAAAAATCAAGATGACAGCAGGGGTCATCCAAGAGAAAGCTGGAATATCATGCCCTGAATATAGTTGTTCAGCTCTGTACTGTAGGTCACCTTTCCCTTTTTTGAAAGAACACATTGGTTAAGGCAGTGGTTTTTAACCTTTTTGTTCTTTCGGGCATCCTTAATTATAGTGCTCGGTTGCTAAGGCACCCCTACAACAGGACAGGTTCACAGAAAATACAAGACAGAGAGTCACAGGAATCAGACGGGGCAGAATAAGATGGGCAGTTAGACAGAGGGGGCAGACAGTCACAGAAAACACACACACCAACAGGTCAGAACAAACACACACAACAACTATGTTTACCAGCCCTGACGATGAGGATGGCCTTCATCACAGATTGGGGGAAATTGCAATGTTTTATTTCTGGCTGCCATTGTGTGTCAATGTGACTACGTAGGCTCTCATTGAGAGGGCCTAGGTACCCACATTCACATGTATTAATGATTAAAATTATATTTGAAATAATGTTTATTTATTGTATTTGTGATGGTAATGTATGCACGGATATAGCAAGCCTTACTGTTTTCGACACCGGGGGAAGCCGCAGGACTAAGACTGCCCCAGTACCAGAGAATTATCACTTTGGGAGGTCCAATCTGGAATTACGGACCCCCCACAGTACAACCGTAGCAGTACTATCTCCAGAGCCACCACTCCAGAGTTAGTAACTTTTGGTTCATCTGTATTTTGTTTTATGGTATTTATGTATTGTGCACTTAGTTCCCACGATTTGCTAATAGGGCTATTTGCCCTTACTATAGATGGGGGATGATGTTTGTGTAGGTGTGGGTATAGGTAGGGTGGATATTAAGGGTAATTGCCCCAGGGAGGATGGTAAGCCCCTCGGGGGAGTTGTGGTAGAGGTTACCCCTTGTTTGCCTTAACGTTTAGTAAGGCATTACCATGCAATGCCTTACTTGACACTTAGGTAGCCAAGGGGGGATAGGTAGTGTAGTTTGGTTAAATATTAACCACTTTGGTGCTTTTGGCATACCTTAGTAGCCACAGACATCAAGGGTTTCATGAATTTTCTACCATAGGGTTTTGTAATAATAAATATTACAAAACTCTATCGTAGAAATGTTTGACTCTACTGACTCTTTGCCCTATTGTATCGTGGTAATTAACTCATATTTATCGGGGAAATTAATTACCGCATTCCAAGCACCTGATATTTATTTGTTTACCGGGTGCAATATTAAATCCATTTTAAAATAGTTTGATGACTCCAGGCTTATGTCTAAAAACAAAAGCCGTGGAATTCTAGGGCAAAAAAACATTATCGAAGAAAATAATCCCATTGAAACAATAATATATTTTCTGTGATACATCTGGAAACATTTTTGTCTCTGAGATTTACCAAATTTGCCTTGATATATAAACCCCAAAACTTGTAAGCCACAGGTTCTAAATAGGACCTACAGATGCAGCGGCCACTTTTTTAAGGCATCACGGCCCCGTTTTCATGTGCGCTGCTGTACTCCACGCAGCATGAATTCGGCCAATCGCCCCAGGCACGCGCGTTAATCGCGGTTGCTTTGTTTGAATTTTATAGATTGTGTGCAATTATATGCAATGAAATGAATGAATTGTAATATGTACAGTACTGTGCTACTGTGCTACTGTGTCAATTTCAGGTGTTTATAAGCCAGAACACTAAAATGCCATTTTATGCACTCGCCTGCACTCGCGTCTTAAGGCGGTATGGTTGGAAGTAATCCCACGCCATCACATGAGTGTTCCGAGGTATAAACTGTATGATTTCATAAAATTACTGTATAGCCGCTGCATCTGTATATTTTCTTTGTAACAACTTTGATATGAAATTCTTTAAAGCAAAGATTTTGCAATTATACATTGGTAAACTCAAAGACCAATTACTGTATACTTCTGCAAAGACTACCACACGGTCTCGTCACTCACTAAGTATACTGCGCTTTCTCCTTTCACTCGCCTACTTTTAATAAGTCTGCTATGCACAGCGGTATGCAGCCTTTTTGCTCTCACACATTTTATAGTTTTACCATGTTCACAAGAAATATTATTTTACTTGTTTATTTCCCTTTTGCTTGTTTGTTTCCCTTTTGCTTTGATTATAAGCCCCTGTGGATTAACATTGTTTCCATTTATGTCTGTAGTACTTTCTTTTGCATTGATGTTATATTCCATACCTTATGGTAAGCTTACATACATATGCAATCCTTCATAATGTCATAATATGAGCAGGGTGCTGCTGACTTTCGTCAAAACATGAAGAAGAAAAAATAACAGATAAAATTTCTAATGCACCATTGAGGTTAAGGATTATGGATATGTGAATTTTTTTGCAGAAATTCAAATCCACCGTAGATCTTAAAGTTACTCTTAGACACGTATCAGTCTCAAAAAGTCAGATTCATTGTTTTTTTTCTACCACTGAAAAGCTGTTGTGCAAATTTTTATGAGAGAGAACGATTTTACTGCGATCTCAAATTCTATATACAGATGCAGCGGCCGTTATTCGAACATTTCACGGGTTGTATTCCTGGGCATACCCAGGTCGTGTTGCGTGATTTCCTCAAACTTTACCGCGTTAAGCTGCGTGTTTACTAGTGTTTTTATAGAGTGCAGAAAATGGCATTTTAGCATTATCTGCAATACCGTCTTGAAACTCAAGTAGGCGATTGCGAGTTGTAGTCTAAAAAATCTAATTGCAATTCAACCTGTCTTTTATTGCCGTATAGTACAATACTTCAATTGTGTGTAATTGTAATTTGAAGATAAACTTTACGAGTTCATACTGTGTACTTGTACATGGGAAAGAAGTCCTTTCTGTGGCTCCATAGCCATACACATATCCTCTAACTGTAGAAGCATAAAAATATGTATTTTTAACGAATTAAATGTTGGATTTGTACAGGATAATAAAGGAAAAGGAATAATACTAAAATCCAACATCGCTTTTGCTTCTTCTTCTGAATGTAAAATGTTAAATATTTATTCCGCGCATGCGTGTATGTCTACTTGGAACTTGTTGAAACACATAATTTTCAGTACAGTATGCGTGTCATCGCAATTCTGCGCATTCGTGTATGGGTAATTGGAACTTGTTGAAATGCATATGTGTGTCATCACATTTCTGCGCATGCGAGTATGGCTAATTGGAACCTGATTGAAACGCATATGCGTGCCATCACAGTTATGCGCATGCGTGTATGTCTAATTGGAACCTTGTTGAAACGGATATGCGTGTCATCACATTTATGCGCAGGTGTGTCATTATGTTCCTAATTAAATTACTGCACAGTAAGATACAGTAATTGCATTTCCTCACGGAGTCGCTACAGTGTATCTAGATAGTAAAAACCACTTTTATATTCTAGATTTATATATTATTTTGTACATACTGTGCAGTACTGTTTTCTGTACAGTTTATCAATGACACATTTTTATATATGGAAATGGCCAAAGAACTTTAGGGTTAGTACTACTGTAAGTGTATAGACAGTAAAAACATGAACACACCAAAAAGTATATTTAAAGAATGAACATTTTTATTTCTACAGGATAATAAAGGATAACGGAATAATGCAAAAATACAATGTTACCTCTTCTTCAAAATGTACAATCTTGTCCACACGAGAGAGAGAGAGAGAGAGAGAGAGAGAGAGAGAGAGAGAGAGAGAGAGACAGAGAGAGAGAGAGAGAGAGAGAGAGAGAGGCTGACTGACTGACTGACTGACCCCACTTCACTACACTTAGGGTCCATTTCTGTGTATTCCCTGCCGATGTGACATTATTCCAGGTTTTCTGTTTATCTTGCTATCTTCATTAAATTCGGTTCTTTTGGGCATACTCCAGTTTTGACCTTACTTCCAATAGTCAGTGAGTGCTGGAACATTTCAGTGTGTATATTGTATTGGGAAGAACTGGGGTCCTCTCTTTGGGCCTCATGCAGTAAGCGACGAAGATGTGAAATCGGCAAGCTTACCGATTAGTCATGTTATTGGCGATTTTTCCTCTCCGTATGCAGTAAGTGCCGAATACATTCAAAATCAAGCCGAAAACAAATCCGCCCACTCTCACGATGATTTGCCGATCACACACAGGTGTATCGGCGTGCGTGGCGGGGTGCTGTTAGGTTGCCCAATCACAAATCTTGCTGAATCAGGCGAACCAAGCATGTATTGGATAGCGCGCCATATTTAAAGGCAACGTGTACTGGTAATCATTCTCTGTGTTGTTGGGAGTGAGAGAGAGAGAGACGCACAGAGCTGGGTGATTTAAGATTTGCATATTAACTGAGAGACTTGTGTATTGTGAGAGCTTTGTCTTTTGTTGTTTTGTTTACATCTTTGTCTTGTTTTATATGTGGAAGTGTTTCGTGTGATTGGCTGTACATTTGTTGTCTGTTTTTTGTGAGTGCTGTAAGTATGCCCGCAAAGCGTGGGACGAGTGATGCTGGTGGGAGTGGGAGTGCTACTCGTGCGAGTACGCGTCGGAGTGAACGTTCTGTTCAGGGGAGTGATGTTGCTGGGAGTGCGAGTGCTGTTGCTGGGAGTGGGAGTGCTGTTGCTGCAAGTGGTGTTGCTGGGAGTGTGAGTGCTGTTGCTGGGAGTGTGAGTGCTGTTGCTGGGAGTGGGAGTGCTGTTGCTGGGAGTGGGAGTGCTGGTGCTAGGAGTGCGAGTGCTGTTGCTGGGAGTGCTGGTGCTGGGAGTGCTGCTGGTGGCGCAGTTGCTGATGGGGTGTCTGGTGGTGGCGTGCTTGCTGGTGGGCCACTTTTGGAGTCTCTTCCATTGGAAGAAGGAGAGTCCAGTCAGCACCAGCCAAGCTCTGAGCCTAAACCTGCTCGGAAGAAACGTGTGGAGAAGCCACGTAATCCTCGCTTCAATGACCAGGAAAATACAGCTCTTGTCACTGGGATTCTGGAGCACTATGACAGTATCTATGGACATTTAGTAGGTAAGTGTACCTTTACATTTATTCTTCAAATACATGTGATCCTAGGTCATCTGAGTTTTGTTCATATGCAAATATGGGTACAGAATATCTTTCTATGTTAATTAGTGTGGAAACACAGCTTTTTATCATGCGTTACAAGGACAACTAAACACAGGCGTTCAATTTGCCATAACTGCATACAATATGAATGCAAGCTTGCTTATATGTCTAGGTTTAGTAGTGAATGCTCATGTGCTTCACATATTACACCTAAAACAGCATGTTTGCTATCTCTTGGAACAGCTAGCAGTGTAGGAAACTGGTGCTTCTATTATTATTAATTTACATCATATATTTTCTATGTTTTTCAAGGGCGGACAAGTTCATCAAGCAGAAAAGAAATGTGGGACACAATAGTCATTGGTGTCAATGCGTGTGGGAATCATGTCAGGGACAAGCGGAATTGTCACAAGAGATTTGACGATATTAGGTCAAAATTAAAAAGGAAAATACAAGACCAACGCGTGCATGCTACTGGCACTGGAGGTGGGCCGACACCACAACGTCTGATATTAACTCCATTGGAGGAGCTGCTTCGGGCAAAATTACTTCCCGTCGTCGTCGAGGGCTTGGCCGGTGACCGTGATATTGGAATTTATCCCTCACAATTTCCACCAGGTGAGAAATATTACTGTACTAGGCGTGTCGTTGCTTACAGTTATTGTGCATATTTCCGCTGCTTTTTATACTGTCTTCACAATATAAGCATACCTGCATCTATATATGTATATGTCTGATTCTGTATATATATATATATCTCAAAATAGACATATATGTTGTAGTCCTACTAAAAGCAGTAACTACTATAGCACGTGCCATTGCGTGGTCATTAACATGTGAATTCCCAAAATGCATTGCTGCAGTGGAAGCAATTGATGGTGGGCGAAGATGGGGAACAACAGGGTAGTACACATGTGTAACACATGCTAATGAGAAATTATTACTAACTACAGGTACAGAACATAAATATGTATAATATTATTGTGTATTTTATTTATTTTACTCCTACAAACACGACATTACTGCCTATTTTAAACATGCATCAAATATATTGCATGCAACGGCCTACAAACATCACTTGCACTAACACATCTATAGTTGTTTATGAAAAGGTCAATTTTTGCTTTATGTCATATACAGACAGCATAATGAGGCACACGTAGCATATGTTATGTCATTGTGTTCATAACTTAAACACTGCAGACGACTATTAAGCTCCTCTACCATTGTGTTAAAGCAGCTGCAATGAATATCTCATCACAGCATACACGTCAACAGAGGGGGTGGGGTTCAGCACACACACAAATTACAGGCTCATCTTAGGGTCAACTTAGTTCACACCATTTTCACCTGTTTGAAGTAATTGAAAGGTCTGGCTGATTAGGCTTTTTGGGGAAGGGAATACCGTTCTTACAACCTGACTAGCACAACTGAAGTTAATCACACTCATTTGAAAGCGTAACTCTAGCTACTAAATACCCCAACAAGTCATTAGTTATCAAACCGTACGTCACACATTAGTTCACTCATATCTATAGTTGAACTACTATCAACGACACATTATCACACACTGCATGTGTTGTCTTGTTGAGTGACAGCCACATTCAGGTGTGCCACATCTTCTATTAATGTACCACACATATCCTGTACCAAAAACAAAACTTTTTGCAATATGACCACCTTCATGATAACCATTGTGAATGTTCATCTCATGATAGTTATGTACATTATGATACTGATATTACTACACAACATATGATTTTTATGTACTAATTTAATCTATTTATCCTCACGCATTACTGCAGAAACATAGTATGTTGTATGTTAGGGAACTCAAAAGTTCTAAGTACACAGGCATGTACATTGTTATTACAACTATTTATGTTCACTTTCACACACACATTTTCGGTTAAGGAACTGATGCTGTTAGGTACTCATAAATACAGAACATACAATAAGTGTTTGTTCAATATTTTCACATGTAAATGTAAAACTAATGTTATTGTTATATATAGTTGCCATGTGTCACCTGAGACGGAACAAGTGTCTTCACCTGGGTCATGCAGCTCAACACACCTAGAAGGTGAGTGTATGAGTTGGTGGCCATATAATATGTGCACTTCTATATGTTATGTTGTCATGTTCATTATTTGTTTTGCACATGTTCTTTAAATAGGATTACTTTGTGTCAGTGAAAATTAAGTTTAAGGCAACATGTATTGTGTTAGTGATGTTAACTATCATGTTGGAGTTGTGAGTTTAGAGCTGTTAATCTCTGCTGTGTTACTATACTGTGTCATAAGTAACACCTAACATGTTTCCATACGTTTTATAACCTCACATTAAAAACTACCTTGACTTACGAATAATGTTTGGACTCAGTATGAAATATGAATGAATGAAATTAAGAGATTAACATGCCATTTAATATTGTGTACATTTATTTTTAGAACATGATGATGAAGATGATGATGATGATGATGATGATGATGATGATGATGATGATGCCACCGCCATAGAAACAGAAATACAATCAAGTGAGCATGAAGAGGTTCCAATTGAGACAGTTTTACCGCCAAATCGTCCATCAACTACCACATACGATGCAATTGTAGCTTCTGAGGGAAAAATTGTGGAAGCAGAAAATCGTCGCCATTCTGATCTGATGACAGTGCTGGAAAGGATGATTGCACTGCAGGAAGAAACAGTTTCACAATTGGCACATCTCCACAGAGTCTTCATTGAAGTGCCTAAACAGTTGCAAAAAATCAACACCTCATTCGAAGCATTAGTTGTTCAGCAAACCCAAGCAAATTACTTGAGAATGACTACTGTACCACATTTAAACTTCAACACCTCACAGGCAGGATCTTTACATGCTGGTAATTTTTCACCACATGCATCTGATCTTCATTCCCCAGGTCCGAATGTTACCGCTCAAGTAGCAGACATTGCTGTGCAGGTTCCTGACGACATCCTACCGCTGCCATCTGTACAAAATCAGGAGCTGACACCTACAAAGGAGGCGACAAAAACAAAACAGCACAAGCAGTTACTACTGACCAGTTTTTGGACACAAACAAAAAAAGACACACATGAAACAGACCAACCATCACTTGTGCAGTGTCTACCAACTTGCTCACATGTGTCAGTGGGCACAAGCCCTGTCGGTGAGTCACTGGCCAAAAGCCCTGTTGGTGAACAGTCACTGCCCACAAGCCCTGTAGGTGAGTCACTGCCAAAAGCCCTGTCGGTGAACAGTCACTGCCCACAAGCCCTGTAGGTGAGTCACTGCCCAAAAGCCCTGTCGGTGAACAGTCACTGCCCAAAAGCCCTGTAGGTGAGTCACTGGCCACAAGCCCTGCCCGTGAAGTGCCAGAAGCCACTCAAAGTGGCTCTGTTGTGGCTAAAGTTGTTGCAAAACGAAAAAGGAAAATACAAGAGACAACAAGCAGGCCTGTTACTCGCTCTCAAAAGGAACAAAAAAAATAAATGTTATAATTCACTAAATATGTCTTTGGCCTTGTTTTGTTGACTTCAGATTATCTAATTAATATTGTATGTATGCTGAAGACTGTGCTGTTTCCAAACTTTAAGTATGTTCTTGTACACGTGAAGTTTTGGAAATGTTAACAGTCCTAATTAATGAATAGTGTTATTAATATTGATGTATTAATCGTCTGTTCAGTAATGGTCCACCAGGAGCCAATTGCTATGTTTAGAGAAGCTGCCATTGACTTTCCAGCAAAACATTGTATTTGGGTGTGTTACTTGATTTAATCATTGCATGTGCATATTATTCACATGCAATTAAAAACACACATCTATTTAACTGCAAACATCTTTCTTGTACGTGTACAGCAGGATTATGTGTTAAATATGACTTACCTTTGCCTTGCCTGGCCATTGTAATGTTGTCCTTTAATCATTTATGTGTTATTTTTTCAAGAACATCTCTGATTTTATACTAATATATATGTAGTATGTATGGATATATGCACACACACACACACACATACACACACACACACACACACACACTGTGTGTGTGTGTGTGTGTATGTATGTATATATAGTACTATCTAAACTGGTATAGATGTATTTACAAAAAACATACACTTCATGCTTCCTTGTGAAAACACAGTATTTTAATAATACAGGCCTAATGTTTCTGAACTATACTAGCTGTGAGCCTATAACACTGTTGGGCGTAAACACATTTTTATTACTTAATTCACTCATGTTTATCACCATTTAAATAGGTTTCATACAAGGGATACTTACTGGCATCAATATGTTGTGTGTACTCCTGTATTAGATATATATATATTATTGGTTTTAACACTACAGCCCTTCTAAATATAAATAAAACATTTTTTGATGGTAAATCACATTTACCATACAGGTCAATGCAATAGGCCATACAAGTTTAAGCCTCTATTATGTTAACCTTTAAATAAATCACACCAATATAAAAATCCCTCTTTACATATAAGCCCTTAAAAGTTGTAATATACACACACA
>WSYH01019490.1:0-10058 GCA_036426205.1 Ascaphus truei | reverse complement strand
CCACGTGTCTAGGTGGTTCACGGACGGTGGTGGCCCACGCGTGGACCTCTTGGCGTGAGGGGATTACCATGATGCTGATCTTTGGTTCTGAATAGGGCACCCCAGGTCTAAGCTCTCAGCAGCGCCTCCAAATGTAACGGTCATATCACCCCACCCAATCGCATATACCGCGTGCGTGGAGAGAACATGCAATGTTACCAAGGGGGTGCGTGGTGCTATACCTGTTGGCTCACAGAAGGCTGAGCCTCCGCTAAGGGAACCTGGGGCAATATATTACAATACTAATGATGCAGCGCCTCCACCTGCGATGGCTCCCACCAGAGGGGAAGTAGTTCCTCGCAGGACAATACACAATGACCACACAGACAGCTCTATAACTATTGATTTTACTACATGCAGCAACTTATCACATTACATATCAACACATGCGCCACGGCGGACGCTAACCACTCTAGGCGTCACGGCGGACGCTACCACCTCTAGGCGTCACGGCGGAGTAGTGACGTCTGGTGATATACTCTGTGCCCGTGTGTGTGTGTAGTGACGTCTGGTGATATACTCTGTGCCACGTGTGTAGTGAGGTCTGGTGATATATTCTGTGCCCCTGCTAGCTGATCTTCTTTCTGTGCTCACGCCTCCCCCTCCTGCCTCTTATTTCCTCTTTCTGCTTCAGCTCGGAAGGTGCTTCCTGTTTTACATATGTAGCTAGGTCCCCTCTGTCCCGCGACCCCCCCCCCCCTCCTCTTACCTTCGCTGCCGGGGGTCACTCGACAGACGATGTTTGCGCAGAGAGAGCAGCGGTTCTCTCTCTGCTGCAAACACATCTCGCCCCCCCGGCCTATAGTATCATTGATGTGCATATACAGTACTGTATGTGTATGTTAGGGGTTATAGGGGTTGTTGTTATACAGTATATATATATAAAATAAAATTTGACTGAACAATTATAACATATTTTATACCCTTCATATATATTTAATAAAACATTTATTAAAAACTCTATAACTAAAAAATGAAAGATTTTGTTGATTTATTGAAAAGCTAAATGATCCAACTCCTCATTGAGACCCACTGGACTCATGGTTTGTAATTTGAATATCCAGTAAGTCTCCTGTTTTCTCAGCTTTAAAAGTCTATCCCCCCTCAATGTTGTTTGACTAATGTGTTCAATACCTACAATGGATAATCCTCCTATATCCTTATTGTGGGCTATTGAAAAGTGTCTTGAAACCCCGTATATATATATATATATATGTAACGGTCATATCACCCCACCCAATCGCATATACCGCGTGCGTGGAGAGAACATGCAATGTTACCAAGGGGGTGCGTGGTGCTATACCTGTTGGCTCACAGAAGGCTGAGCCTCCGCTAAGGGAACCTGGGGCAATATATTACAATACTAATGATGCAGCGCCTCCACCTGCGATGGCTCCCACCAGAGGGGAAGTAGTTCCTCGCAGGACAATACACAATGACCACACAGACAGCTCTATAACTATTGATTTTACTACATGCAGCAACTTATCACATTACATATCAACACATGCGCCACGGCGGACGCTAACCACCTCTTAGCGTCACGGCGGACGCTACCACCTCTAGGCGTCACGGCGGACGCTAACCTCCCGCAGATTGACCCCACCCTGTGTCCAGTAATCCCCACCCAAATGTCTTGCACTCCCAAAATCATATACCAATGTCTGCATATGTAGGTGTGACTGCGCAGCCACTATGTCTGGTGATAGGCCTGGTTGGTGCACGTGAGTTGCAGGTTACCTGCCCGGGCTCCAGCCACGGGTACCGCGATATCACCGGAGTTCCGCTCGATCCGACGCTGTCCTCCACACCGCGTTGGGTGAATTCCAGCGCGGATAATATCACCTTAGTCCCAGGGTCTTTGATAGTGTTCTGAGCCCAGAACCCACCTCGCAGGGCCGCACGGCTTTAGCACTGTGTCCCTGACTAAGCTACCAATAAATGGGTCAGTGTCCCTATCTAGGGCCTGTCCCTATACTCCACAAGCTATTAAGTGGCTCAGGACCTAACTGGGGGCCTGGGGGCTGCTGGCCTAATGCAGAGGGTCACTGACCCTTGCATCCACCTCTTACCCCTAGCTGGTCCGGCTCCTGACTGACTTCCTCTGCAAAACCCCGCGAAAATGTATCTCTCTGGGAGCAGGGGAATCCAGCCTTCCGATTGGCTCCCTGGCGTCACATGTGTTTGCCCCTGTGCACCCTGGGGGCTGTCCTTCCCGCCTTGGGTGTGCGTGAGCTGTGTGGGGGCCTCCCGCGCTGTTTCCTGCCCTGCGCATGCGCAACAGCCTGGTAATGGCGGCGCCCTGCTTCAGCCGCCGGGCCGGTGGCAACGCGATCGCGGCCTTAGCAACGGCCCGATCGCGTCCCCGGCAACCGGCCCGCTCGCGTCCCTAGCTACCAGGGATTCCTATGCCGCTCGCGTCCCTGACTACCGGGCAACGCGCGGCTCGCGGGACAGAGGGAAGGGGGGTTGAGCGCGCGAGGGGGACCTGGCTACATCCTCCCCCTGGTGAAACTCCAACGTCCCCGCTTGGACCACATAACTTACTACTATACACAAACGTTATATAATAAAAATGCATAATCATACTTATATAATGAAAATTTCAACAACCAACCGTGATTTCACTATATCAGCTCTACATCAGATTGTACATTTCACTGAACATCACAATAACTGACTGTACTCTGCTGCGAGCCCACTGCTGAGCCTCATAATGGGGTGCCCCAACTTGATCATAGGTTACCCGATTTGGAGGGTACCTGACTCTTTGGCCCCTACGGAGTTGTTCCTCTGCGACTCCCTCGGGGGAGTAATACACATAGTCCTGAGGCTCAGCCTCTTCCCTTGAGGGGAGAATTGTCTCTGAACAGTCTCTGTTAGACACAAAGCTCGGGCTCTGTGGATCCAAAGGCTGGCCTGTTGGTGCCACCTTAGTAGGCGTTGGCCTACGGGGCCCTTTACCCGTAGCTCCTCCGGGAGATGCCCCTTCTGTGGAATAGTCCCTTTGAGAGGGTCCCTCCATAGGGTCTTCAGGAGTTTCAGAGTGGGTCTCGTTATTTACAGTCTCTTGACCCACCTCTGATAGATCGGACTCACCGTTGAGCGGCGTGGCCAGTATCTCTGTCTCTTCATCTTCCACTTGTGGGATGGGAAGAAGATGATTACGGTGCCAGACCTTTACCCGGCCATCAGTGTCTTTGATACGATAGACCGGGAGGCCAGGCATCTGGGATTCAATTTCATACACTCCGTCTCGCCATCGGTCGGCCAATTTGTGTTTTCCCGGGACTCCGAGGTTGCGGAGCAACACAGCATCCCCAGGACGAAGTTCCCGATATTTGACCTTATGATCATATCGTCGTTTGTTTCCTGCGTTCAGCTTAGCTGTGGACTTTTCTGCTTGTTGATAGGCCTGCTGTAAACAGTCTTTCAGTCTTTGTACGTATTTGAAATGAGTGGCATTATGTATCCCATCTGTCGAGACTCTGAGACGCACATCCACTGGCAGTCTGGCCTCACGCCCAAACATAAGGAAGTAAGGGGAGAATCCCGTTGACTCGTGTCTGGTGCAATTATACGCATGCGCTAGTCCCTCCACATGTCGACTCCATTCAGATTTTTGCGCACTCTGTAGAGTTCCGAGCATGTCCAGTAAGGTTCGATTGAATCGTTCTGGCAGCGCATCACCTTCAGGATGATACGGGGTCGTTCTTGATTTTGCAATGTTCAGCATTTTGAGCAGTTCTCTGATCAATGTGCTCTCAAAGTCTCGCCCTTGGTCGGAATGAAGGCGGTTGGGAAGACCATAGTGAACGAAGAACCTTTCCCATAGCACTTTCGCGACCGTGATAGCCTTCTGGTCTTTTGTGGGGAAGGCCTGGGCATATCGGGTGTAATGGTCCGTGATGACCAGCACGTTACCGATGCCTCGGCTATCAGGTTCGATACATAAAAAGTCCATACACACCAAGTCCATTGGACCAGAACTCTTAAGATGGGCCATGGGAGCTGCTCTAGTAGGCAACGTCTTGCGTTGAACGCATCGGGAACAACGGCGGCAGTGTTGTTCCACCGCTTCCCGCATCTTGGGCCAGAAGAACCGGTCTCGGACGAGCCCAAAAGTCTTATCTACACCGAGGTGCCCGTGTTCATCGTGTAGAGACTTCAACACCAGATATTGTAAGTTCTTAGGTAGGACTAGTTGTCTCCTATCCGGGTGGTTATGGTATTGCACCACCCGATAGAGCAAGCAATTGTCTATTTCAAATTTGTCCCATTCTCGCATGAGTAAGGCCACCAAGTCATTGGGCGCACGTTTCAGAAGGGCTGGGTTCCTTTTTTCAACGGCGTGCCGGATGATGCTAGCGACCGGATCTCGAATTTGGTAGTCTACCAGATCTTTCCACCGGAACACCTTGTCGTGCGTGAGGTGCATCCCTTTTGGGTCGCAGTAGGCGGCGGGGACAGCCTGCGACTGGCATCCCAACGAATCGATCACTCGTAACTCGGAGAAGGCCACTTGGTCATTAACTATGGCTGCCGTTCTACACATAGCCCGCACTCCGGGGCCGGGAAGTTCTTCCCATTCCTCATCATCGGGAGTAGCGAGTAGTCCTGGTCTTCGGGAGAGGGCGTCCGCCCCAATATTCAATGGGGACAGAGGGAAGGGGGGTTGAGCGCGCGAGGGGGACCTGGCTACATCCTCCCCCTGGTGAAACTCCAACGTCCCCGCTTGGACCACATAACTTACTACTATACACAAACGTTATATAATAAAAATGCATAATCATACTTATATAATGAAAATTTCAACAACCAACCGTGATTTCACTATATCAGCTCTACATCAGATTGTACATTTCACTGAACATCACAATAACTGACTGTACTCTGCTGCGAGCCCACTGCTGAGCCTCATAATGGGGTGCCCCAACTTGATCATAGGTTACCCGATTTGGAGGGTACCTGACTCTTTGGCCCCTACGGAGTTGTTCCTCTGCGACTCCCTCGGGGGAGTAATACACATAGTCCTGAGGCTCAGCCTCTTCCCTTGAGGGGAGAATTGTCTCTGTACAGTCTCTGTTAGACACAAAGCTCGGGCTCTGTGGATCCAAAGGTTGGCCTGTTGGTGCCACCTTAGTAGGCGTTGGCCTTCGGGGCCCTTTACCCGTAGCTCCTCCGGGAGATGCCCCTTCTGTGGAATAGTCCCTTTGAGAGGGTCCCTCCATAGGGTCTTCAGGAGTTTCAGAGTGGGTCTCGTTATTTACAGTCTCTTGACCCACCTCTGATAGATCGGACTCACCGTTGAGCGGCGTGGCCAGTATCTCTGTCTCTTCATCTTCCACTTGTGGGATGGGAAGAAGATGATTACGGTGCCAGACCTTTACCCGGCCATCAGTGTCTTTGATACGATAGACCGGGAGGCCAGGCATCTGGGATTCAATTTCATACACTCCGTCTCGCCATCGGTCGGCCAATTTGTGTTTACCCGGGACTCCGAGGTTGCGGAGCAACACAGCATCCCCAGGACGAAGTTCCCGATATTTGACCTTATGATCATATCGTCGTTTGTTTCCTGCGTTCAGCTTAGCTGTGGACTTTTCTGCTTGTTGATAGGCCTGCTGTAAACAGTCTTTCAGTCTTTGTACGTATTTGAAATGAGTGGCATTATGTATCCCATCTGTCGAGACTCTGAGACGCACATCCACTGGCAGTCTGGCCTCACGCCCAAACATAAGGAAGTAAGGGGAGAATCCCGTTGACTCGTGTCTGGTGCAATTATACGCATGCGCTAGTCCCTCCACATGTCGACTCCATTCAGATTTTTGCGCACTCTGTAGAGTTCCGAGCATGTCCAGTAAGGTTCGATTGAATCGTTCTGGCAGCGCATCACCTTCAGGATGATACGGGGTCGTTCTTGATTTTGCAATGTTCAGCATTTTGAGCAGTTCTCTGATCAATGTGCTCTCAAAGTCTCGCCCTTGGTCGGAATGAAGGCGGTTGGGAAGACCATAGTGAACGAAGAACCTTTCCCATAGCACTTTCGCGACCGTGATAGCCTTCTGGTCTTTTGTGGGGAAGGCCTGGGCATATCGGGTGTAATGGTCCGTGATGACCAGCACGTTACCGATGCCTCGGCTATCAGGTTCGATACATAAAAAGTCCATACACACCAAGTCCATTGGACCAGAACTCTTAAGATGGGCCATGGGAGCTGCTCTAGTAGGCAACGTCTTGCGTTGAACGCATCGGGAACAACGGCGGCAGTGTTGTTCCACCGCTTCCCGCATCTTGGGCCAGAAGAACCGGTCTCGGACGAGCCCAAAAGTCTTATCTACACCGAGGTGCCCGTGTTCATCGTGTAGAGACTTCAACACCAGATATTGTAAGTTCTTAGGTAGGACTAGTTGTCTCCTATCCGGGTGGTTATGGTATTGCACCACCCGATAGAGCAAGCAATTGTCTATTTCAAATTTGTCCCATTCTCGCATGAGTAAGGCCACCAAGTCATTGGGCGCACGTTTCAGAAGGGCTGGGTTCCTTTTTTCAACGGCGTGCCGGATGATGCTAGCGACCGGATCTCGAATTTGGTAGTCTACCAGATCTTTCCACCGGAACACCTTGTCGTGCGTGAGGTGCATCCCTTTTGGGTCGCAGTAGGCGGCGGGGACAGCCTGCGACTGGCATCCCAACGAATCGATCACTCGTAACTCGGAGAAGGCCACTTGGTCATTAATTATGGCTGCCGTTCTACACATAGCCCGCACTCCGGGGCCGGGAAGTTCTTCCCATTCCTCATCATCGGGAGTAGCGAGTAGTCCTGGTCTTCGGGAGAGGGCGTCCGCCCCAATATTCAATGGCCCCGGCTTATACTTCAAGGAGAAGCTGTAGTTACTGAGGGCGGCCTGCCATCGGTGGCCTGCTGCATCTAGTTTGGCCGACGTATTGATGTACGTGAGGGGGTTGTTATCCGTCCTTACCTCGAAGGTGACACCGTACAAGTAATCGTGGAGCTTCTCGGTGATCGCCCACTTGAGAGCCAGAAACTCCAACTTGTGGACGGGGTACCTCTGCTCACTGGGTGTCAAGCTGCGGCTGATGTAAGCTACCGGCCGCAGGCCCTCCGGGTGCTTCTGGTGCAGGACGGCGCCTAGTCCATTTAGACTAGCATCCACATGCAGGACGTAAGGCTGTTCGGGATCCGCATAAGCAAGTACAGGCGCTTCGGTCAGACACTTCTTCAGCTTCAGGAAGGCCTGCTCACACTCAGAGGTCCATTTGTCACCAAACGGTTGGCGGGCTGGTACAGCCTTCTTCCCGGTCTCGGAGGGGTATATCTTCAACAGATTGTTCAAGGGTTTAGCCCTGCTCGAGTACCCTTCCACGAAGCGGCGATAATACCCACAAAACCCCAGGAAGGATCGCAGCTCTGTGACGTTCTCTGGGCGAGGCCAGTTCACCACGGCCTCTACCTTGGCAGGGTCGGTGGCAATCCCTTTGGCGGACACGATGTGCCCCACGTAGGTCACCGAGGTATGGCAAAATCGGCACTTGTCCAGGGACAATTTCAACCCTTCGTTCCCCAGACGATCGATCACCTTAAACAACCGCTCTTCGTGCTCTTCCAGAGTCCTTCCGAAGACGATGATGTCGTCCAGGTACACCAGGCACTCCCGGGGAATCATGTCCCCGATAGTCTTTTCCATCAACCTTTGGAACGTAGCAGGCGCCCCACATATACCTTGGGGCATACGGGTGAATTGATAGAATCCCAGGGGGCAGACGAAAGCCGTTTTCTCCTGGTCTTCCGCCGTCATGGGCACCTGATAGTACCCTGATCGGAGATCCAGAACGCTAAACCAGTGGCTCCCATTCAGCGCATTCAGGATCTCTTCAATGCGCGGAAGGTTGTATTGATCCGGGATCGTGCGGTTGTTCAGTGTCCGATAGTCGATACACAGTCGTACAGACCCGTTCTTTTTCCGCACCACCACTATGGGCGACGCATAAGGTCCTCGTGATTCCGTCACAATCCCAGCGGTTTCCATGTCTTGGATGGCGTTCCTCACATCGTCCACATCCCGAGGGGCAAGGCGACGAGAACGTTCCCGGAACGGGGTGGCATCACTCATCCGAATGGTATGTTGGGCACTGCGGCTGCACCCCACATCCATCTCGCTCGTGGAGAACACATGTCGTCGTTGCATCAGCTGGGTGGTCAGCCGTTCTTTCCACTCTGTGGACAGTGTCGATTCGCCGAAGTTGAAGTCCAGATCGACTATCCGCTCGTGCGCGGCCGCCGCCTTCACCTGAGGTGTGGCTCCCACCGGGCTGACCGGATATATGCATCCCAACTTCTGGTCGACATCAAACTCCATCGGAAAGGGGGAGAGATTCTGCACATATACGTGGGTTCGAATAGGGATCTTAGCCGTCCATTCCCTCACTTCGGGTAGTATTCTATACCCTTGCTGAACCTCTTCTTCTTCAGGCTCACTCTCCAGCGAGAACAGTTGGTCGTTCTGGTCTCGGTCGGGATAACAACACCAGACGGCCATCTTTTGCACTCCCCCTGGTAATATGGTCGTCAGTCCTCGTTGACGATTGTAGAGGTCCCCATGACGCTCCAATGCATACACCCGGTGGCATTCTTCTCGTAAGATGGGGTCTAGGAGCGAATCGGCCAGCGGCAACTCGTTGGTCTCTCTCAAGTAGGCTCGGATTATAGCTTGCACTATGTCCGCATTGGTTCCCAAGATGATTGGGTACTTGCAATGGTCTTGGGGCTCCGGGCATACCATGGCCGCTACCTGCATGGGGTGCTTCTTGCCGGTGTTCAGTTGGAGTATGTCCAATTGGACCTTTACAATCCCATCGATGGGGTAGTCTTCATTACTTAACCCCCTAACCTTCATATGTTCGGCCGGCCTTAGTGGGCAGTGTTGAAGGTGCTGATCATAGAACCTGCGATATATTATGGTTACTTGTGACCCTGTGTCCAATAGGGCCGAGGCGTATATCCCTTCTAGTACCACGGGCACGATGGCCGCAGGGCCCACTTGACTGCAAGCTTCACCGGGTGAGGCGTCATCACTGGGGCCGGCGTCAGAAGGGGCATTCGGGGTTCCAGAATGAGGGAGCTCGAGGTCAGCTTCTGCCATTGGTACACTGCAGACCATAGATCGGGCTGTTTTTCCTCTATCGGAAGGGTGTTCCTCAAGGTGACCTTCCTTTTCTGGGCAGTTACGGCTTACGTGGCCCTTCTTGCCGCAGTTATAGCATACCACCGGGCGGCTTTCCGGGCGACTCGTGGACGGGGAAGGTGGTCGGTCGGGGGGTCTGGGTTTGTACCCCTTGGACAAGGCAGCAGACTCTTCCCTCTTTTCCGTAGGGCTCTTTCCTCTGGAGGCAGAGGAGCTCTTAGGGGCAGCGGTGGAGTGCAGCATAACATGAGCTTCCTGTAGTTTCACTTGCCTCAGCAACTCGGTGAACTTGTAGGGGCCCCCGTCCATTATCTTGCTGCGGAGCATGTTGGCTATGGGGTGAGTGGGGCTTGATCCCCGCAGATACTGCTTATGGAGAGCTTCATCCATCCCCGAGGCGGAGACCAGCTTACGATTGAGTAGGACCCCGAGGACCAGCTGTAGGCGGTGGATGAAGGCCGACAGGTCCTCTCCTTCCTTCTGATAAAGACGGAAGTACTTCGTCCAGAGCGCTCCTTCGTCTTCTGCTAGTCCGTACGCCTCCAACAGGAACGCCACCATTTCCGACGCTGTCAACTCTGGGTGTTGGTCCCTGTGGATGGTCAACATAGTAGACGCAGGGGGTCTGAGGCATTCCATAATACGCTGCCGCTTTACAGTGTCAGTGCACGACCACTCCTCTACTACTTTTACTGCATTCTCCCTCCACAGGTCTATTCCGTCTTCCCCCTGGGGTATTGGAAGTACTCCAGAGAAGGCCTTAAGCTTCCTATAACTTTGAGACTGGGAGGCCACAGTGAGGGCTTCTACGAA
>WSYH01019489.1:0-10058 GCA_036426205.1 Ascaphus truei | reverse complement strand
AGGTATAACCAAAATAATGCAGGTCCTACACTACACTGTGAAACCTTAACTTAACTTGGAAGGTCATTTCACTTGCTGCAGGAACAAGACCCATTATGGTTCAGTAGCTCTCTGGTTGACATAAATATATATTCACTTTGTGGTGGGTGCAAACAGAAAGCAGAGGGAGTTTGAGCTTGCTGGGTATCTGTGTTAACCTATGTCTCTTTGGAGGCTGTGGCACCTCCCCCAGAGCTCACTCCTCCTCCTTCACCTTTTAACTTGGAAGGTCATTTCACTTGCTGCAGGAACAAGACCATGGTTTTTTCCCCTCTCACAGAGGTAAAAGGAAAGGTTTCACAGTGTAGTGTAGACCTGCATTATTTTGGTTATACCTTGACGTTGGTATGCGGCTTAGATGCCTTTGGCCAAAGGGTATACTAAATAACCAATTATTATTATTGAAGTATTTTACTTTATATGTTTTGTCAATTGGATGCAGCATTGGGCACCCCCTGTCTCTTGTTCACAAATCATGGCCATGTTGGTTGAGGCAACGTGATACCTCTGACAGCACTACACTTACATACATTTTTGAACTGAATAAAGAGTGTAGTCTTGAGTACAATTTGAGATCTTTTTTTTTGTCTCTTTGACACGAATGTTTTGACTTCTGCCCGTCCAGAAAGTTAGTGGACTTCTACCGTCCACTATTGAAGAGACACTTGATCTTAACGTACTGACCGTGAGTGGGGTCAATTTTATATTAAGCCTTAATTAGTATTCTCTGGAGTTTATACTGTATATGTGTCACCTTAAAAAAAAGATCTAGGCTGCCTAAGACTGGGACACCTCACTACAATTACCTTATCACTCCTATATTTAGTGACACGGCGGGATTATTTTAAGTGCATTTTATCGAGAAACCCGTCTTTACTGAAGTATAAAGATTGCAATAAAGACAATACAATGTTTTGAAACTGCTTTAAATCCTTCACTCAACCTTGCTCCTACAGACTTAACATGTAGGGAATCTAATCTCACGGTTGTTAATTAGCAGTTTAGTGTAATTGTGCCAATGGGGTGCTTGGCATAATAATTACTATTGAGAGACTCTCACAAAGTTCAAACATTCCCACATAATACAGCAATGTCTCGTACTGTACTACAATCACCTTTATATGTTGATTCCTCGCTTGGAATGTAACCAAAAATGAGGTTTTTTTTAGCTGTTTTTTTTTATAGCCTGTATAGGACATATTAAAGAGTTTTACCATATCTTTAACTATAAGATGCATTTGTTAGCTTCGCAATATTGGGTCTGAAGCCCCAACAATAAATAGCGGAGAAGATATACAGTAAGGTTGTTCTGGTAGGCGTTAACATGACCACAGACCGCTCTAAGAAAGGTTATAATGTTTGTTAGGAAAGGGGTAGCGCAAAATGTTTACAGGCAGTCTTATAATGTTTAATAATCCTTCATCTTTACAGAATGATTATTTTTGGTTCGATTTTACAGTTTGCTAAATAGACCTACAAAAATCTCTAAGAAATGGGTATGAAAATGATGGGAGAAGGAGCGGCTCAGTGAGTAAAGACACTGACTGGCACTGAGTGTGAAGCAGGGGAACCTGGGAGAAGACTCCGAGCGGCTCTTCAGTGAGTAGACACTCGCCTTGCCTGAGGTGTGACCGCAGGTGAAACCTCGGAGGAAGTAGGACGTCCCGGCCGGCTCTGGATTGTAGGTTAAGAAGAAGCATGCACCCCCGGAAAATCACTTACTCTGCCCTTAGTGTGAAGCAGGGGAACCTTGGAGAAGGATGCGGCTCAGGTTGAGTAAAGATTCACCCTCAACTGAGGAGCAGGTCCTGGAGTCGGCTCAGGAACAATGACTGCTGAGTGTAAGCCGGGGAACCTGTGGGTTGGCCCTTTATACCTGCTGGCATGAGGTACATCCTTTAACTCTTGTTTGACCTGCCTTAAGCATTCATTTAATCTTCCTCGTCCTCTTGCCATGAGCACAACGAACAGATTTGGTAAGCTTTGCATGGGCAGGCCCTTTGCCCCAAAAATGTCTCCCCTGTAATAGAACTATGTAAAACAAGCAGCGCTAATACAAGAACAGTGCTATATACTTATTGATATTATATTATTATTATTCTCAGCATGTGGCCTTTAAAGATCTTTATAACATGTAGGATCCGCTCTAATTATTCCAAAAAGGATATCACAGAAATGACTATTATCTCTATGAGTAAATGTTTTGGGGCATGGTCATCTAATAAAAGTCAATACAACCATATACTTCATCTTGAAATTTATGACACACCATCGTCATCATTTATTGTTTTAAATAACAAATGCCTCCACTTAAGAGGCATCGCAATACTTTACGTCATTTTGAGAAAACTACAATTAAATGCAATATTTTGTTTCACAAGAGTCAGACAGTAAAGCCAGAGTTATAATAATACATGTTACATTAAATGAACAGAAGTTATACTTAGCAATACACCTCCTTTTGACACAAATATATATATAATATATATATATATATATATAATATATCTATCTATATCATATGGGGGGGGGTCTGTGTTGGATGGCTCAGGATCTGTTGCGGTCTCTGTTTGCCTTACAGGACAAAAAGGGCTGTAAGGCTGCTGTGAAGGTGTAGGTTAATTTGCAGACATTTCATGGACAGTCAGTTGATATGATCTGGGGATAAGTAGGTAGCATGCAATTGTGTTAGGTGGGTTAGGTTAGGTAGGATGACCTGCAATGTGTTAGAAGTAGGATGGCCGCAGTGGTTAGGAGAGTAGGATAGGCCTGCATGTGTTGGAGAGGTGGGATAGGCCTCAATGTGTTATGAGGAGGTGAATAGGCCTCTGCAGTGTGTTAGGTGCGCGGTAAAATAGACCTGCAGTGTGTTAGAAGAGGTAGGATAGCCTGCAGTGTGTTAGTGAGAGGTGGATAGGCCTGCAGTGTGTTAGGAGAGGTAGATAGGCCTGCAATGTGTTTACGCGAGGTAGGATAGGTCCTGCAATGTGTTACGAGAGGTAGGATAGGCCTGCAGTTGTGTTAGGAGAGGTAGAAATAGAGCCAATGTGTTGTTATAAGTGGCCCTGCCCATCTAATCTATAGGTAGGGTAAGTAGACTTCGACACAGGGATGAGAGGGTTGGTGAGTTACACGAATGCAATAGAGCAGCTGTACACATCACCAAACAGCGGCGAATGGCAACACCTTTGGCTGCTCTTCGCTGACACCACTCTCCTTTTTAACATTTTGTCGGGCGTCCTCTTACAGTATTTCGCTTGTAAAATATAAAAGTATCAACTAACACGCGCTTAACTCCTTTGCGTGGCGACCCCTTCCGGCTCTCATGATCACGTGACGTGCTTCTCCGAAATGATCACGTGAACCGCTCAGTCTCAGGAGCGCAGAACTTCTCTCTCCTACAAAAATGAGCAGTTACATATGATAGTAGCTACCGTCATGGGGGCCCCTAGACAGGCTCCGGTGAATGGTGCTTCGGTGTCTTACCTTTTCCCTAGCGGCATCCTCCTCCTGCTGTGTCGTGTTGTCGATGGCGATGCGTAATCCACATGATTGCAGAAGGATATGCAGGCTCCAACGGAGAAGGTAAGAGGCCCTGCTCTCGATCTCCCCTGGCAATCAGCTGTAATGTTATGGAGAAGAGAGCGGGACCTCTGTAAGTTGGGGACTCGGTGCAGTGGCATCAATGGCACTGCTATCAAGCTGGCCCTACGAAGTGCCAGACCCCATGACATGGCAGCATCTATGGGTCCCCACAAAGAGTTAAAGCACTCCCATTTTCTTTCATATTTCGATGGGAACAGGTGTGGTGTCCGGAGCCGGACAGCATGAATTTTAGCTCCGGGGACCCCCTGCTTGGTCCAGTTACTTGGTGAAAAGATGCCACACTACTTCTTCCTGGTATTGAAATTCCCTGTGTCTCGCACAGGTCCATGATGTCCTCTTCCAATTGACCTCACGAACATGGGAGATTTTCAACGCCGTTTTGTTTCCCGTAGATGGTATGCTACTGGCGACACCAGCCCCGTCTCGGAAACCAGGGATAACCGAACTAAATTAATACGGTTCAGCTCCGGGACCCCCCCTGCTTCTCTACTGTATATGAAAACGTGGACCCCCACCCATCGAACTGAACCCCACTATTTTTAACTCCTCTGCTCCAAAGATACTTACCCATTTATAGACATCTTACTGTACTATCCTGGACATATTAAACAGTCATTCAATATGCATTAATATCAACTCCCCCACACAGACGTACAACCTTATTATTGATCCCTGCAAAACTGAGAGTATTTGGTGCCTTTTAATTCCACTATGTGAAGGAAAACAAATATATAGGAGCAAAAATTGCTCGTTTTAGTGGAGTCTCGCGGAATCAAAAAACGAAAGAACTTTTTTGCCTAAAACCCTCAATCTCCATGCGACAGTCAGCGTCTATTATTATTGTGCTGGGAGCCATTTTTCTGTTATGTCTGTATTGGTTCTGCGGGGATTTATGGCGCACTGTGAGGAATTAGAAGGTGGGTTTTGCATGTTTGGCGTCAGTGAATGGAGATGGTTTGTATGAAGGGAGTGTGCACCCCTCGTTCGTTTTGGTTAAGGTTTTTATTCTTCGTGTGACGTCTATTGTTCCAGGGATCACAGGGCCAACTTTCCCAGTCATGGGATCGCTACAGCGTGCAAACCTTTCAGCATAGATCCACTTTTCATACGTAACCCTCTGCATTTTTAGGGTGTGATTGAAAGCAGTGACAACTAAGGGCTGTAGTGTGTGTATATACTGTATTACTATTTTATACCGGCCGCGCCAGATTTCCCGGGCCAAGGACTAGTTTCAACTGAGCCCCCCCCCCCTTTCCGTTCACACCCTTGCTCTGTCTCTCTTCTCCCCATGTATTTCTCTTTCCACTCTGTTTCTCTCACTCTTCCCCCTTTGTTCCTCACTCACTCACTCCCCTCTCTCTCACTCCATCTCTATATATCCCCTCTCTCCTGTAACACTCTCATGGCCTTCACTATCACTCAATTACCACCCTCCTCACACATTTTGCTCCCTCAATCCCCCCCCCCACCTCACATGCTCCCCCCTCCCCTTTGGCCACTCACACCACAATACCGACGGCCCCACATATATACACACAATTCCCTTGCACACATAATTACGCCCCCCCACAATGGCCAACATGCCCCCCCCCACAAACATGCACAATAATACCCTCCCAAATACAATCATAATCCTCCACATACAAACACTACCTCCACCCCCCCTGCCCCAATACAAGCAACACACCATTACCTTGGGGGTGGTTTCAGGCCTCTGTGCCCCCACTGTCCCCAGCTGCTTCGGAACCTCTCTCCCATGCCGTCCTCTGGCTGGGCTTGCCTCTTTCCCACACAGGGCCTAGGTGCCCTGGCATAGTAGATGGCTCCAGCCGGAGGCACGTTTGGGAGAGATGCCCGCAGCTGGAGAGCCGTGGCCCAGCGACAACCAAGGTCCCAGCCACCAGATGCCAGAATCTAAGCCCTTGACCTCTTTCCAGGCCCAACTTCAACGCGGCTGCCGGCCCTAGACATTGGTCCGTCTCTCCATATATATGTATGTTATTCCAAATGAAATCAAAAGAACAAAATGGGCGACCAAAATAAGATGGAGGATTGAAATCAGAACACGTGTTGAATTGACGTGGAAAAGACAATCTATAACCGCACTACCTGTAAATAATTGGGGAGGTTTAATTCCAGCAGTGGTGACAAGCTCTGTAGATTAATATGTGTATATGATGCATATACAGTTGTGTATTTACATTGGCATAGTTGCTGGCTGTGATAGGTTTTGTGTTCACTTTTTAACTCCACCATACTTACTTAAGTATGGTAACCCCCATCCGTTTACGCTTCTCTGCATACCCGTTTACCAACCCCACACTGATGAAGCCATAACGGTTGAAACAGCTGTCTGATGGGTGGGTTTTTCTGGGTATGTACCATTAACCCGGCTGTGCTCATAGCTGGACCTATGCACAGCTTAAGCCTATAGGACCATGATAAAAATGGTTTTTGAAGCAAAAAGTGGTCAATGTTGGCTCATTTGCCTTTCTATCCTCCCGTATAATCCCCTGCTGGCAGTGGGTAGTCTTGTCTGCTCGTCCGGTGATATGGTGAAAGGTGGGTTCTGCAGACTTCCTAAGACATGCAGATGAGCATACGCAGTTTTATTTACATTTTAAATTTATATTTATATAGTATAAACAAAGAAAGTGCAACTCATAGCACGTAATTGTATACAAAATATGGTATATTATTAAAACAAATTGCCTCACGGAATGTCACTTACAGGATACTTAAAAACACATTTGTTGGGATAGAAATCTCAGGGGGGTGGGTCATCAACATGGATGGAGGATCCAACGGATCAATACTGTGCACCCTTATCATCAGTTTAATTTGGCGCATACACTCCTGCCACAAGCTCACAGCGTCTCATGCGGTCTCACAGTGCTACCTGGTTTTTTCCTTTGAGGTTGAAATACCACAGTGGGAGGAATCCTGCTGGTAGCTCAGGAAGACTCGGAATGAGAAAATACCTCTCTCACATCCGCATGCGAGACGTCACCACGTCTCTATACGCGTTCGTCACGCTTGGTGACTTCATCAGTAATATATAGATTATATATTATAAGACATGATTACATACCTATATACATACGAGGTCACTCTTTCTGGCATAGTGCGGCCCATCGCCTTTTTTTTATTTTAATTTCTTCACCCTTGGTGAGAAGTCATTCTAACAAAGTTTATTTTTCTTGTCTCCTGCGGTAATACCCATCATACATCTCGTCTCAGACTTCTTTGAGTAGACTATGTGTATGGTTATGATGGTGTCTGTACTGGTTAGGGATTTGTATGTCATGTACTGTAGTATTTATGTTTATGTACTGTTCTGATGTACAGTATGTATCTATGTAGTGTTTTCAGTATATTAACCTTTTGACAATCCAATCTGTTACCAGGTAAAATATTTATGAATTAAAATACAAAATAATTCCCTTTACACTTGGATGTATTCTGCCTGGGCAGATAAAAATGAATGCTTTCTGTTAGTTTAAAACCCCTTCACTGCCAGATGGGCTGGCCCATCCATTTGGAGAAGAAGTGCTTTAAACAGAACTCTTTCATCTCAGCATTTAACGGAGTGTATTTCCACCACACGAGGCCAATGTAAAGGGATGTACTGCTAGGCTTCGCTCTACGTAATTGGTGAAACATGTACATTGCCGTAGAATTGAGTGATTTGAGATATATAGTTAACCTTTTGGAAGGAGAAACTGCGTTTTATTGTCCTGCATTTTAATACGCACCCTCGCCCTGACACGTATTTTTATGCCGTGTGTAAAGTGCTTTTTTCAAATTCTTTTATAATACGATTTCCAATTATTGACAATTGGATTTGCCAAAAAGAAACACCATGGCATGTTTGACTGCAAATAGCTTCAATGTCACACGTCGTGCATATATACTCTATATTAACATTGTGTGTGTGTATAATATAATATCATTTTTTAATTCTGTGCATATCTATATCTATCCATCTTCTGCACGCTCTCTCTCTCTATATATATCTATATATATATATATAATATATAAGATATATATCTATATATATATATTCTAGATATCTATCTATATATAATATAGTCAACATAATAATGTAATATTCATATTTCACAACTAGGTTAGTAGTGATTTAATGGGTTGTGTGTGTGGTGTGTGTGTGTGTGTGTTGTGTTGTGTGTGTGTGTGTGTGTGTGTGTTGTGTGTGGTTGTGTGTGTGTGTGTTGTGTGTGTGTTGTGTGTGTGTTGTGTGTATAAATAAAATTCTTAGCAAATTTTGACATGTTAAAGGCCGAGATCAAAAAGTAATATTTAGAGTGTACCACCCCTAGTGTAGAAGTGCTTTTTGACATAGTTTGTGTGATCATTTGATTCCACCACATTACAGATTTTGGGTGAAGCCTTGGAGTACGTGTGATAGAAAAACATGGCCTCCAACGGCAAATCTTTTTGGGAAGACCTATTCCTCAAAAAACTATTCTCCCTCTATCCCCACCCATCACTGGTTTGTAATCGGTTTTATTAAGAACAGAACATTTTTATGCCAACTAACTTCGCTGATGGTTCAATGATATTAAAAAAAACTGTATTTTAAAAAGCGCCATATATTACATCCCCTCCCATTTTTCTCTCTTATTTGTATATTGTAAGCGGACAATGTATACTTCTACATTCTTCCAAAGTTGCAACCATTTGGCTCCTGTTATAACTCGAAAAAACTGAATGGTGTGCCTACATAATGCTGCTTTAAGGTCCAGTATAACTCAGCAATTACAATGTATTCCGTATATTACTACAGTAACCATATCTATTGTTACAGTTTGGCAGCTCAACTCTGGGAACACTTGGCACATCAATTATCCCAAACAGAAAGTGTGCAATATCTTGCACGCTGGGACCCTATGTCTTAAACCTGAATAGAAGATCTAAGATACTTTAAAACTAACATTACAAAATGGCATTGATTGAATAAAAATAAAAAATAACAGTAAGTATTTCTCTAATACTGCAGAACTGATTTTTTATAAAACCAATATTCATTTCACAGTTTTTCTTGCTCTTAATCCCTAACACAGTTAAGTCCTATCTCACGTACCGACACCCATTTTTAGGTAACCCTACGAATTAAAAAACGATATAATATTACATCGGGGCATGGGTAGCAAGGCAAAATGTAGCAATTACAGGCAAAACAATTTCATCACATACCCGGGTACGGATAAAGACACAAAATCTTATTGATTCACAGTGATTTCGCTCTTGACACTACGGGTGCAATGGTGTTTCCCCCCCAGAAATTACCCCCAGTTTTCACTGAACACCATTGATGGCCCTCTATTTTGGGTGGTCTTTAAGAGCTCTTAAAATAATCTAAGAGAAATCGTCAAACTATAAAGAGATCACATAAAACAAAGACGGTTCCCATCCCCGTCCCGAAATCCTAACTTTAGCATTTTAAATGAGAGGCCCGAAGCAATCATTTTCCTTGGTGTGTCTGTCTTGATTTTCCCTTATCTCTCAGGACTTTGTGACTTTATCTGGAACGGGATTAGCTGAGTCTTCCTCTCCATGAGACGACTCTCTCCTCGATCGCGGAGTACCCTGTACTTTACTTAACACATGTTGCCTTCGTGCTCAGCTGTTTCCGTGCTCGTGATAAACCCTCAGGGAATTTAGTAATATTAGGCTTTTACCGGAATTGTTTCCGTAGCTTGAAGAGAGTCAGATCAGGCCACAGCTAGATATAATAGACCACACTATTTAGAAACAACAATTTGATAATTGCAGAAACAACACAGAGAAATACATCCATTGGATTGAGGAGCCCTCTGCTGATCAAATATAAATCTTATCTTCTTCTCCTAACCTGGTTTAACATAAGAGTCTATATTATCATACAGATTTGTAAGCTAAACCTTTTTTTTTTGCACCTAATTTGAAAGCATCTGAGTCCGTACAGTAACAAATCCACTAAGGAGGTACTCCACTTAACAGTAAATTAAAACTAGACGCTGAATGATCAAATGTTCGAGAATTTCTAATGTGTCTTTGTTTAGCTGGAGCTTGGCGTTTTCCAGATCAGAACACCATGCTGTTACATCCATGTAAAGATGGCAGAACACTGACGGTTCTTCCCTTTTATTTCCAAAGTTGGCTTGGAAAAGGGACGTTGGACCGATTTTATCTGGTATTTTTAAACTACATATGTTTGTACTGTATGTAATATTTCTTTGATTGTTTCTATTTCGTTGCATTTCCCCGATCCGGAATTTCTGCGTCTGTTAATGAATAAATATGGTTAGAGACTATAGAATTCTATTTGTTTCAGGAATGTGTTTAAAAACAATTCCACTACTGCCTCTAATGAGTTGAAACAATTATATATCCCATGTAGATCATTGTAA
>WSYH01019488.1:0-10062 GCA_036426205.1 Ascaphus truei | reverse complement strand
TGGGGGCGGGTCTTCACTGCCAGAGCAGTGAATAAATTAACTTCGCCTGGCGCGCGCTGTTCAGGCGCGCGCATGGGCAACATGGCGGCCGCGTGAGGTACTGCTGGGAGACGGGGATGCCGAGGACGACGGGGAACCCCCAGAACCGCCGGAGGTGAGTGGCGCTGGCGAGGGACGCACGCCACGGCAGCAGGGGTGAATATAGGAGCAGAGGAACCAGGGCGCGGACGCCGCGATCCCTGATTCCTCATAGTACCCCCCCCCCTCAGGATCGGCCTCAGGACGATCCTTCCATGGTTTTGATGGAAACTTCTCTCGGAAACGTTTGAGGAGTCCTGGAGCATGAATATCTTTCAGGGGTACCCATGACCTCTCTTCGGGTCCAAAACCTCTCCAGTGTACCAAAAAGTGGACTTTACCTCTTGAAAGACGGGAATCCAGTAAAGCTTGAATCTCGTATTCTTCGTTACCCTGTACCATCACCGGATCTGGTTTAGAAGTGTGGTCCGGAAAGAGGCTACTGGAGATGAATGGTTTGAGAAGCGAGATGTGAAAGACATTCGGAATTCTCATGCTTTGAGGAAGTTGGAGTCGGAAGGAAACCGGATTTACCTGCTCCAAGATGGAAAAGGGACCCAGAAACCTAGGAGCCAATTTGATGGAAGGAGTTTTGAGATGGATGTTCTTGGATGATAGCCAAACCTTGTCTCCGATCTTGTAATTAGGTGCCGGACGACGGTGACGATCAGCCTGGTTCTTGGAAGACAATGATGCTTTTTGTAGTGCGGATTGGATTCTGAACCAAGAGTCCTGTAAGAGGGCAATGTGCTCGTCTACGGCTGGTATTCCAGAGGAATTTTTAGAAATAGGTAGACGAGCCGGATGGAATCCATAGTTGATGAAGAAGGGGGTCTCGCGGGTAGACTCATTCCTGGAAGAATTAAAGGCGAACTCAGCCCAGATAAGTAATTCTGCCCAGTCATCCTGAGAATTTGAGACGAAGCACCTTAAGTATTTCTCGAGGGATTGATTAACTCTCTCGGTCTGTCCGTTAGATTGAGGGTGATAACCAGAAGAGAAGGAAGATGAGATACCCATTCTCTTGGTGAAGTTTCTCCAGAACTTGGAGACGAACTGTGAACCCCGATCAGACACGATGGATATGGGAATCCCATGGATCCGAAAAATCTCTTTGGAGAAAATAACAGCTAGGGCGGGTGAGGAGGGTAAACCTTTGAGAGGAATAAAGTGTGCCATCTTGGAAAACCGATCCACTACCACAAGAATGGTATTCATGCCATTCGATTTTGGCAACTCCACAATAAAATCCATTGATATGTGGGACCAGGGACGTTCCGGAATAGGTAAAGGTAAGAGGAGACCCTGCGGTTTCTGACGAGGAGTCTTGTTCCGTGCACATACCGGACAAGACCGAGTAAATTCAAAAATGGTCTTTACCATATTGGGCCACCAGAAAGTGCGACGGATGAGGTCCAACGTCTTCTTGAATCCAGGATGTCCCGCCGAACGGGCGGCATGTCCCCAATCCAGTATTTCAGGAATGAATTTGGGTTCCACGTACAAGGAGTCTTTAGGAACAACCAGACCGATCGGAAGATTCTCTTGAGATTTGATGATCCTCTCCAGATTCTTGAATGCTACAGCTGCTAAGATTCTTTGTTTAGGAAGGATGGACTCGGTGGTTTTTTCTGATCTCTCTTCCGAAGAGTATTGCCGGGAGAGAGCATCCGCTTTGACGTTCTTAGGGCCAGGAATATATGAGAGCACAAAATTAAATCTAGAAAAAAAAAGCGACCAGCGAGCTTGGCGGGGACCTAAACGACGGGCATTCTCAATATACAATAAGTTTTTATGGTCCGTGAGAATAGTGAATGGCTCTTTAGACCCCTCCAGAAGTTGTCTCCATTCTTGAAGAGCCAACTTGACGGCCAGAAGTTCCCTATTGCCCACGTCATAATTTCTCTCTGCAGAGGAGAATTTTTTGGAGAAAAACCCGCAAGGATGAAGTTTATCCTGGGAAGAAAATTTCTGCGACAGAACCGCCCCAGCCCCACAGTCCGAAGCGTCAACCTCTAAGGTGAAGGGAAAATTCGTGTTAGGGTGTCGAAGGATGGGAGCAGAGACAAAAGTTTGTTTCAGTGTATCGAATGCCGTGACAGCCTCTGGAGACCAAGATGAAGGGTCTGCACCTTTTTTGGTCAGTGCCGTGATAGGAGCGACAATGGTAGAAAAGTTGCGGATAAACTTCCGGTAATAGTTAGAAAAACCTAAAAACCGTTGAATAGATTTGAGGGAATTGGGTTGTGGCCAATCCACGACGGCCTTTAGCTTCTCTGGATCCATGGCCAAGCCTTTGTTGGAGATGATGTATCCGAGAAAGGAAGTGGTAGACTGATGAAAAATGCATTTCTCCATTTTAGCAAACAACCGGTTCTCTCGGAGGCGTGAAAGCACAAACTTCGTATGGATGATATGATCCTGTAAGTTTTGAGAAAAAATAAGGATGTCATCCAAGTATACAATGACAAATCGATTAAGAACGTCCCGAAAGATGTCATTGATGAAGTCCTGAAAAACTGCCGGTGCGTTGCATAACCCGAAGGGCATCACTAGATATTCGTAGTGTCCGCTACGGGTGTTGAAGGCAGTCTTCCATTCATCGCCCTCCCGGATGCGGATGAGGTTGTATGCCCCACGAAGATCCAGTTTAGTAAAGAGATTGGCCTCTTGAAGTCTATCAAAGAGTTCGGAAATGAGTGGGAGTGGATAACGATTCTTCACCATGATATTGTTCAGACCCCGGTAATCAATACATGGTCTGAGGGTACCATCTTTCTTTTTGACAAAGAAGAATCCAGCCCCCGCAGGAGAATTGGAATGACGTATGAAGCCCCGCTTAAGATTCTCACGAATATATTCGTCCATAGCTTCGGTCTCGGGCAACGAGAGAGGATAAGATTTGGCATTAGGCAAGGTATAACCAGGTACCAGATCAATCGGACAATCGTAGGAACGATGAGGAGGTAGAAGTTCAGACTGTGTCTTGCTGAAAACGTCCAAGAATTCAGCGTATGGAGAAGGTAACTCCCTCAGAGAACTGGATGTGTTGGCTAATAGAAAGGATGGTTGCTTGATAGAGAAAGAAGGTTCCTCTGACCTTGACCTCCAGTTAATAGGGTTAGGAGAAACCCAATCGATGAGTGGATTATGCTTCTGTAACCAGGGCAAGCCAAGCATGATAGGTGTTCCCGGGGCATGAATAACATCAAAACCCAGAGTCTCTTTGTGAGAATGAGTAGAAAGGGTGATAGGTCCGGTTTCTAAGGAGATATAAGCCGGGTTGAGAGGTCGATTATCAATCCCGACCAAGGCAACGGGAGAGTCCTTCCTGGAAAGCGGAATCTGATTTTGTTCAGAAAAGGTTTGATCTATGAAGTTCTCTCCTGCGCCGGAATCGATAAATGCAGCTGTGGAGGTGCGGAAAGTCGGTCCTGAAAGGGAGACGGGAATAGTCAATCTTTTGGGAAGTTCCCTTCTGGGAGGGGGACAAGGAGATTCAGTACCCAGAGAGCGCCCCTTCGTACTCACTGGGCTTAGTCGTTTCCTGGAGATGGTGGATGGTTACAGGTGCGCTGCTCAGAAGCTCCGCAATGATGGCACGACTCCCCAGTAGAGCGCAGTTGTCGTGACGATGCCCGAGGTTGCTGAACTCCAAGTTGCATCGGCTCTGGAGCCTCCAGCGCCGGTAACGGGGAGAAGACAGGTCTCTGGTTAGTAGAGAACCTGGAAAAGGAAGCACGGAAAGGCGTAGACCGGGGAAGCTGACGCTGAGCGCGGCGTACCTGAAGGCGCTGATCCATACGAGTAGCCAGGGAGATGAGATCCTCCAGTGACTCTGGCCTGGTGTGAGAAGCAAGTTCATCCTTCAGAGACTCCGATAGACCTTTCCAGAAGACGGCGACTAAGGCCTCCTGACCCCAATGAGTCTCAGCTGCTATAGTTCTGAATTCCAAGGCGTATTGGCCCACAGGCCGACGTCCCTGTGTAAGCTCTAGCAGGGTATCAGAAGTAGTCTCTTGACGTGCGGGGGTATCAAAAACCTGTCGAAAGTCCCGTCTGAAGGCCGCGTAATCGCGGGTAATATCAGGGCGTAGTTCCCAGATCGGAGAGGCCCATGCCAGTGCATTACCTGTGAGCAGACTATATACGTAGGCTACCTTTCTCCGGCCAGTAGCATACAACTGGGGAGCCATCTCGAACTGGATCTCGCACTGGTTGAGAAAGCCACGACAGGCGTGTGGTTCCCCTGCGTAGGGCCTTGGAGCCGGAATCTTCGGAACTGAAAATGAAGTGGAAGATAAGTCAGGCTGCGCCGGGGGTGCAGCCGCAGGCGGTGCCTGTAAAGGGCGGTCCAATACCTGCTGGGAGAGGAGAGCCACTTGATCCGTTAAGGCCTGTATTTGTTGGTACATGGCCGTCATCATAGAGTCCATAGTCTGGTCTGCGTCTTGTGGGCTCGACATAATGTTACGCCGGTGCTGCCCGCAGACCAGACCCGTTCCTTTCACTGAGGTGAGGAACGTATAGAAGCACGTACCCGCAGCAAAGGGAGCGTGTCCGGAGTGTGGTGATTTGGCGTTGCCAGGCCAGGTGTTATTTAGCTAGCAATACTTGCCGGTACCGGTGTAGAAATGCCGTTGTCGTTGCCGTTAGCCAAAGTCTGGGATTGGAGAATTCCGGAAGGTCGTTTGTCCAAGCAGGGGTCGAGAGCCAGAGAGAGACGTCCGCCAAGCCAAGTCGTAACCTGAGAGAATAAGAGAGAAAACGCCAGAGTAGTAATCCAAGTGAAAACTATGTCGAGCAATGAATGATAGGAAGGACTGGCATTATAAAGTGTGGCTGACCAATCAGAAGTGAAGGCAGACCTGGAGGACTGCGTGGAGCCACCCTGGATAGGTTCCCTTGATTGGCAGGCAGGTGAGGACTCTTGTCTTGACAGGAGATCTTATTTGTGTGTTGGGGGCGGGTCTTCACTGCCAGAGCAGTGAATAAATTAACTTCGCCCGGCGCGCGCTGTTCCGGCGCGCGCCTGGGCAACATGGCGGCCGCGTGAGATACTGCTGGGAGACGGGGATGCCGAGGACGACGGGGAACCCCCAGAACCGCCGGAGGTGAGTGGCGCTGGCGAGGGACGCACGCCACGGCAGCAGGGGTGAATATAGGAGCAGAGGAACCAGGGCGCGGACGCCGCGATCCCTGATTCCTCACACAAACTAACCTCATTTTTTCTTTGAGGAGGTAAGTAGGAATTTAGACCAGGGTAATGCAGTTGATGTGGTTACTTAGATTTTGCAAAGGCTTTTGATACAGCTCCACACAAGAGGTTAGTGTATAAAATAAAGTATATTGGGCTCAGTTAAAATATATGCACCTTGATTGAATACTGGTTGAAGGATAGACAACAGAGAGTTGTCATAAATGGAACTTTTTCAGATTGGGCTAAAGTTGTGACATTGAGGTTGGCATAGAGAGCAAAGTCTCCATCTTTGCTGATGATACTAAATTGTGTAAAGTTCTCTTTGATAAAGGGCAGACGCCTGAAACGCATAAGAGATTTTACTTGTCCACTACCATGATGTCGATCATGTAATAAAGGATTTTTATTCACCCTGGTGTATAGCCCCTGCATTTGCTCTGCTGTGCTCCGCTTTCCTCCTGCAGGATTTCTCTACTCGTCTACTCGTCTACTACCAGCGTGATGCACGTCTAAGGAACAGCTGACACCTTCTAACCGTGAGTACCCCAGTCCGCTCACCTGCGTTCTGGGGTTTATGTTCCTTGTACCCATATACTTCCTAGGGGGACTTTAAACTGTTCTTAGGTAATCAGATATTTTTCACTGATTTTACCAGTAGATACAGGTCCCGCCCGCTACAGAGAGGAAGGGGTTAACTTAATGGAACACACGGTACATATGCTTAAGAAGACAGCCTTTCCACTTTGTCCTTTTTCATGATACATGATATATATCTATATCTAATATTTACAAGGAATACCATATAGCTGAGCACGGTACTGGGGATGTTTTCCTACTTTCCACTAAATTGTGTAAAGTAGTAGAATCAGAGCAGGAAGTTCTATCCAGAAGCACTTGGAGAGACTGGAAACTTGGGCAGTTAAATGGCAGATGAGGTTTAATACAGATAAATGTAAGGTTATGAATATGGAAGCAAGAATAAACAGGTGACTTACAAATGAAATTGGGATATATTGTGGGAATCCTTAGTGGAGAAGGATTTAGGAGTCCTTGTAGAGAGCAGGCTTAGCAATAGTGCTCCAAATCATGCAGTAGCTGCAAAGGCAAACAAGATCTTATATTGTATTAAACAGGCAATGGATGGAAGGAAAGTAAACATAATTATGCCCCTTTATAAAGCATTAGTAAGACCACACCTTAAATATGGTATACAATTTTGGGCACCACTCCTTAGAAAATACATTATGGAACTACTGTAGAAAGAGTGCAGAGAAGAGCAACCAAATTAATAAAGTGGATGGACAATCTAATTTATGAGGATAGGCTAGCTAAATTAGATTTATTTACATTAGAAAAGAGGCGTCTAAGAGTGGATATGATAACTATATACAAATATATTCGGGGACAATACAAGGAGCTTTCAAAATAACTATTCATCCCAAGGGCAGTACAAAGAACTCAGGGCCATCCCTTAATGTTGGAGGAAAGGAGATTTCACCAGCAACAAAGGACATGGTTCTTTACAGTAAGGGCAGTTAAAATGTGGAATTCATTACCCATGGAGACAGTGATGGCAGATGGCAGATACTGTACAATAGATTTGTTCAAAAAAGGTTGGACATCTTTTTAGAAAGGGAAGATATACAGGGATATACCAAATAAGTAAATATGTTAAGGATGTTGATGTTGATCCAGGGAGTAATCTGATTGCCAAGGAAGGATTTTTGTTCCCCTTATGAGATATCATTGGATGATATTTCACTATGCCTTCCTGTGGATCTATATACTATATGTATGGATATAGGATAAAGTATCTGTCATCTAAATTTAGCATAGGTTGAACTTGATGGACATATGTCTTTTTTTCAACCTCATCTAATATGTACAGTAACTATGTAACTATTGAATGGGTGGCTGATGAAGGCACTGACTTTTTTTTTTACATACAACATGGATGTTATGTAATTTGTGGGTGGCTGCAAGATGGCAATTGTCAATTCTGATAGAGATGTTAGGGATGGGTGTAACATTGTATTCCTGGCACTTAAGTGGCTGGCTTGTTTGGGACACCACTACTATTAGATTTTCAACATTCAGATAGGATTAATATATGATGTCAAATTTGCTTGTTTTGGCAATAAGATGGTATGCTGGTTCATGAATCATCTTATGACAGAAGGTAAGATCACATAAGTAACTGCAGGCTAGCCAAGGAGATAATTAACCTCACATTATGTGTGCCAAAAGCTGTCTAGCTGTATTAATTACAGCTTCAATAGCGTGTATTAAAACCAGGAAGTAATTAGACACTCTGACCCAAGTCAGCCTTCCCCAGGGATTACCCAAAAGTCCCATAGCAGGTCAGCATTTTAAGAGATGCAATTTTTCATATACAGTACACGTATACAAAAAATAATTATAAGAATAATAGAGTAATAAAAATAATAATACTTTTTATGATAATTGTGATGATCACCCCCAAAAAAAGATGTCCTGTTGTTCCGCCTTCCCACCCGTGTATTAATGAGAGATACAGTAACTGTGGCTAAAATTAGGACATACTGTACATAAACAACACAAGCAAAGCCCCGTGCCATTGCCGATATAGATTCTATGGAACTGGTGGCTGGTCGTCTGGCATTGCCACTTTCCATGTGTCATTTTGCCAGTTGTTAGGACAGGTGCAACATTGCTTGATTAGCACAGCACTTTGAGTTACGCTGTATTGTGTTGTTGAGTCCCTCCACTTCTAGATGGTCAAAATAATAATTTAATAATGTATATGGAATATTTTAGAGTTTTGTTTTTCGTTAATAATGTAATGATGATAGATGATATAATAGCGGTGGTGGCAGATGAATATTTCTAAACCGAATAAGACAGATGCTGTGCAGATGCCAACATGCCAATGCCACACACAGGCCTGCACCACCTCTGCTGGTTGTAGTTGTGCTACTTGACAACATCTCTGCTGTACTGGTGGTGACAGTCTGGGGTACTTGGTGAGTGACATTCACATAGCGATGTAGACAGCTATTGTTGCATGGTATTTTTAGAGTGCAGCTCTGTGCTGGTATTAATAATCTGTCAGCCAGCTGCTTCATGCATGACAATAGCCTTTTCAATGGTCGGTGAAGGGGGTCTACATTTGTGAGGAATCAGATGTTTATTAATCTTGAAAGTCCATTCAATGACAGCAGATTAATAAAAAAAAAAAATATTATTAAGTAAATATATATTTTTCTTTTTAAACTATAATAGAAAAACAGCAACACACAGCCTTACCCACCCACAGCTAAACTCTGTAACAAATGGCTTCATCTTGAGGCTGCATCTCTATTTTTATTCCTCCTCATCCGCGGAACTCCAGATTTTGTTTTCAGATTCAAATTATTATTCCATCGCACGGATTATCAGTGATAGAAAGAAAAATTTCTGACAAAGTGTAATTACCCTTTTTGAGATTAAAATACACAGACAAAAAAAATTCGAGGTGGATCTAAATCCGCAAGCATTTTCCAATTTCTAGACATCATGCTACTTAAA
Source organism: Ascaphus truei (assembly GCA_036426205.1). Lineage (NCBI taxonomy): Eukaryota > Metazoa > Chordata > Amphibia > Anura > Ascaphidae > Ascaphus > Ascaphus truei. The sequence goes on along the minus strand of WSYH01019488.1, from coordinate 1,238 downwards.
TACTAATCCACTATGCTTCATCCAATTTCTATAGCAACCCGACTCGTAATCATTCTTGTCTCTGTAAAACTTTTTTTGTTTGATACCAATTACCTCTTTATCTAGCTGTTTTATTTTTATTAATAACTTTTGTTCCAAAATAGGTAAATTTACATTGTCTTTAAAAGGTGTTAGGTGTTAGAGTGGCCCTGTGGTCTGCAGTACGTGGGGATGACAACTAGGCCTATTAAAAGGAGATTAAATGAACATGTGTACAACATAAAAAGAGCCTAGTGACCCATAATGTATCACACAATTTCAAACTACATCATTATCAAAACCTTCAGGGGATAAAGTGCATGGCAATAGAAGCTCTTGTTTATAATTGGAGAGGTGTTGATAGAACCAAACAGCTGGCCAAAAGAGAACTTTTTTTGATATACAAATTTAAAACACGGGCCCCTTTGGGTCTGAATGTTGACTTTAGCATAAATGCTTTCGTAGAAGAATGATTGTATTGTAAATTAAATTTTTGAAACATTTACTGGCTTTCCCTTCTGGTTCTGAGCTCGATATCTTTGAGGCGTTTTTCTGTTTCTTAGCATGGGTTTGCCATGCCACTGTATTGTTTTAATTATTCGTATGGGGCAATAACATACCACTCATGGTTTAGCGGCTGTTATAGTGCCTATATTTTTGAATTTCAGTCTTTTTTGGCACTGGTCAGTAGATGACCAACTATATGATAAAAAAAAAACTCAAATTTCTGCAGCAGTTTGGCTGTCGTTAATACATTAATATTTGTCTTGGGAGTTTTTGCCAATTACCACTGGTTTAGGAATGGTCTTCTGATCAATATTTCTGTGGTCAGTTAGAATTAAATCTAATATCTAGACTCCACGTTTTGGTCTCAAAAATTTGGCCAGTCTCTAAATTATATATATATACTGTAGTGTATATATATATATATATATACTGTAGTGACCACGGTTATTCTAACACAAACCAGTGGCAATCGCCAAAAAGACCCAGGTACACCCAGGTACATGCTGGATACATGCCTTAAACTTGCTTTAAACTAAACACAGCATTTCTGCATTGATTAATGGCCCATCAGATTCACAGATCATTAACAAATGAATGGGACTGTCAGGGACCCCTGCTGTGTTAATCCTCTGGGTCATTACTCAATGCAGAAATGCCTTAAACTTGCCTTAAACTAGCCAGGTTACACCCAGCATATACCCAGAATGTGACCA
>WSYH01019487.1:0-10063 GCA_036426205.1 Ascaphus truei | reverse complement strand
TACGGCACTGGAGACATGCGATGGTGACATTAACCATGCACTGGAGACATGCGATGGTGATAACCCTGCATGGAGACATGCGATGGTGATTATAACCGTGCACTGGAGACATGCGTGGTGAATTATTAACCATGCACTGAGACATGCGATGGTGATTATTAACCATGCACTGGGGAACATGCGATGGTGATTATTACCATGCACTGGGGACATGCGATGGTGATTATTAACCATGCACTGGGGACATGCTGATTGTAATTATTAACCTGCACTGGGACATGCGATGGTGATTATTAACCATGCACTGGAGACATGCGATGGTGATTATTAACCATGCACTGAGACATGCGATGGTGATTATTAACCATGCACTAAGACATGCGATGTGATTATTAACCATGCACTGAGACATGCGATGGTGATTATTAACCATGCACTGGGGACATGCGATGGTGATTATTAACCTGTGCCTCACTGGGGACATCGTAGGTATTATTAACCATGCACTGGGGCATGCATGTTGATTATAACCATGCACTGGGGACTGCGATGGTGATTATTAATCATGCACTGGGGACATGGATGGTGATTATTAACCATGCACTGGAGACATCGATGTGATTATTAACATGCACTGGAGACATGCTATGGTGATTATTAACCATGCACTGGAGACATGCGTGGTGATTATTACCTGCACTGGGACCTGCATGGTGTTATTACCATGCCTGAGACTGCGATGGTGATTATTAACCATGCACTGGAGACATGCGATGGTGATTATAACCATGCACTGGAGACATGCGATGGTGATTATTAACCCTGCACTGGAGACATCGATGGTGATTATTCCATGCACTGGAGACATGCGATGGTGATTATTAACCATGCACTAGAGCATGCGATGGTGATTATTAACCTGCACTGGACATGCGATGTGATTATTACCACGCACTAGAGCATGCGATGGTGATTATTAACCATGCACTAGAGACATGCGATGGTGATTATTAACCTGCACTAGAGACATGCGATGGTAATTATTAACCATGCTATGAATGTGATGGCGATTTCATTGTACATGGCAAGAACTTACCATTTCACAATCCAGTCCAAAAGGGGGCTATTGTCTTTTGCTTCTGCATCACAGCCAGTGTGCACAAAGTTCCCTCCATCCTGGAGACCTGGAGGATTATAATGCATCAAGGGGTTTCTAGTCGGACAACAGGTCTTTTCAGAATGTTATTTATTTGGCCTCAGATGAACATTTTTTTAAATTGTTTTTTCTATCAATGGTGCAGTCATTTAATTACGAGCACAGACGATTTCCAACAGACAATGCTGCCCCCTCTATATTTTCTTCCACAGGAGCATGAAACACATTACCCTTTTTTTGGAACAAGATTATTTGTCATTGGTCTTATTAACAACAGTAAATGTGTATCGGAAAGTGATTATTAACCGTGCACTGGAGACATGCGATGGTGATTATTAACCGTGCACTGGAGACATGCGATGGTGACTATTAACCATGCACTGGAGACATGCGATGGTGATTATTAACCATGCACTGGAGACATGCGATGGTGATTATTAACCATGCACTGGAGACATGCGATGGTGATTATTATTCAATAATCAACCTCGCATGGTCTCCAGTGCAATGGTTATATCACCATCGCAGGTCTCCCAGTGCATGGTTTAATAATCCACCATCGCATGTCCTCCTCAGTGCATGGTTAATACACACCATCCATGAATGTCACCCATGTCGCATGAATATCACCATGCAGTCCATGCATGTTATAATCAACATAGCAGGTCCCCATTGCATGGTTAATCAATCACGCATCGCATGTCCCCATGCATGGTTATAATCACCATCGCATGTTCCCCATGCATGTGTTAATCATCAACCATCGCATGTCTCCAGTGCATGGTTAATACCACCATCGCATGTCCCTCTCAGTGCATGGTTAAATCCCCATCGCATGTCTCCAGTGCATGGTTAATACTCACCATCGCATGTCTCCAGTGCATGGTTAATAATCACCATCGCATGTCCCAGTGCAGGTTAAATAATCACCATCGCATGTCCCCAGTGCATGTTAATAATCACCATCGCATGCCCCGGTGCTGGTTAATAATCAAACCATCGCATTGTCCCCAGTGCCATGGTTAATAATCCCATCGCATGTCTCATGCTCTAGGTGCCTGGTTTAATAATCACCATCGCATGTCTCCAGTGCACGTTAATAAGTCGATTACAATATCACCATCGCATGTCTCCATGTCATGGTTAATAGTCCACCATCGCATGCTCCATGCAAGTTAATAATCACCATCGCATGTCTCCATGACTTCACGGTTAATAATCACCATTGCACGATAATAATTACTGTAGGCCTCGTCATGATTACACCACAATAAAACTGAAGTGTAAATCTGTTAATGGTTGTCCTTACTATTCCTTGACAATGTACTTAATAGTTCGGCTGTTACAATAGTTTTTAGCAGTTGCTTTTATTTAGAAGTAGACTGTGAGTTTCTGCCTTCACCCACGCAATGCCGTCTGTTTCGTGAACACAAGGGGTATTAACTAGAAGGCCGGCCTCTTCCACCCAGAGAGGGGTTTCTAGAATCTGAATGGTGTTAACACAGGGCTGGGCCAACTCCAGCTCAAAGGGCCACCAACAGGTCCTGTTTGAAATAAATCCTGCTTCAGCACAGGTGGCTCACGTCCAATGACTGAGCCACTGATTGAGCCACCTGTGTGAAGCAGGGGATATCCTGAGACCGAACCTGTGGCTGGCCTTTGAGGACATGGGGTGGCCACTGGGTTACAGTTTTAAGTGGACGTTGTAACGTTGTAACATTAGTACGTATTAATTGAACACCTACCGAACGTATTCGCTGTCGCAGTCACTGCCACTGGTCTCGTCATAGTGTTCTGTGTTCAAGACATTTTTTTAAAGGGGATTGTACTTTGGTTTTTTTTTTGCAGTGACTGACGGATAAAGAAAGGAAGCTCACCCAAATCATCTGGTAGACGGCCCGCGTGGTAGTGCATTATGGAACGAGCTTGGTAAAGCCAGACAATCCAATATGGATATCTGACAGGTACTCTGCACTAATGCCCCTCGCCTCCCCAAGTTCACCCCCACCCAACGACCTCAACTCCCCTTCATTCCAACTTTCGTTTTGACCATTTTCTCCCCCCCTGCACCCACATTACCCTTCTCCCCACTTCATCCTCACTCCCAAAATGCCGTTTCGTTCCGCGTAACAGTTTTTTCCGAACACATCCCCTTCGCCATATTCACCCCCTCCTCCCTCCACACATACTCAACTCCCCTCTTTTTACGACGTGGGAGCACACCCTTTCGCCTTCTTTATCATTCTACTTGTGGGTCCTACCACTTTCACACCCACCTCTTCCTCTTGTTTATCCCTACCCTTTTCCCCTTTCTCTTTTCCTCTTCTCTGATACAAGTACACTGCTACACACCACTCCCATTTTTTCATCAGTTTTCTTCCTTCTTCTTGTACGCACGGGTGCCTTGTTCTTGTCCAGTTTTTTGCTGGGTTGTTGGGTCTACCTTTTTTTTGTTTACACCAGACCAGCCTTCCGTTTCTTGTTGTCGTGGGTGTAATCTCTTTCTTTTTGTGTTGATTCATTAGTTACATTTTTTTGTTTGCGACGTTATGTCCGGGTTTGGTCTTGACTTGGTTGGAACGACTGTTACTGTGTATCAAGTAAAAAGGAAGGACTTGGTTCACAAAAGTGAGAAGTGTAATGTGACGTGTACACCCCTTGTGTACCCGAGAACTAAGAATACAACGTGGATCTGGAAGATTTCTATATGCACAGTGTACACAGCTTTGTACACAGAATGTTTACAGGCACACACAGATTGTCAGCTCTTGGAAAACGGACTGATTGCTGCTGCCTGCGGCAACAGGGAGATAAAGATGACTTGTCCAGGTGACAGTGCCTTGCCACTAAGCCATCTTCTCTGTTTAACTGTCTACCTGAGGCACATGCAATGCATGGATCTGCTGAATATGAATGTGTATGTGTTTTCCATTTAAATAAGGGGGGGGGGGAACCCCCTGCCTCTCTCCCCCTCCACTGCGCCTCTGTCTTTCTCTCTCCCCTGCCTCTTTCTCTCTCCCCTGCCTCTCTTCCCTCTTTAAAATGGGAAGTAGTGCTCATGGTTTAATTCACTGCAGCCAGGTGGCTGTGATGTGTTGCGCTATAATGCATTGCACTTTCATCCTTTTTTTAAAGGGTTCTCGGGTATACAGAGACGCTTCTTCTTCCAGTGAAAACTAAGCTGAAGGACGTCCAGGACAAACTCAAAAACACTTCTCCCTCCTGGATGCGGTCTTAGTGGGTCACTCCTTAAACAATGACGCTCTGGGCTTTACAAGTAGATGGTTAGTGAGGGACAATTCTTTATACCAGCGGTTCTCGGTCCTCAACCCCACCTCCCCCCGCCCCCAACAGGTCAGGTTTTCAATATATCCCTGCAGGGGGTTCAGTCAAATGATTAAGCCACCTGCGGGTCCAGCAGAATTTGACCTGACCTGTTGGAGGTTCTTTCTACATAAATAAATTGCTAGCCTGTGTCTATGAATAATGTATGAGCACCTATATTCAGTGAGACCGTACCCCACTGGAGAGGCTGGACGGGGGCCATGTGTTCCTCAGGGTGTTCCAAGGTCCAACTGGTATCCACTGAATTTCCAATGCGATGTGTGTTACCATTTCCTTTCAGTTGCCAACACACTGTTGGGGTGTGAAGTGGAGCTAAACAAGGCATTGCATGTAAATGGAATTGTACTATGTGTAGCAACAACCCCGCGAGCAATCCCTAACCGGGGGCGCGCAACGCCGAAGTCCTCAGAGCCTCCCCCACAGGTCAGGTTTTACAGATTCTTCTGCTTCAGCACAGGTAGCTCCATCAGTCCCTACTGCAGCATAGGTGGCTCAGTCTTTGACTGAGCCACTGGTTGAGCCACCTGTGCTTGAAGCTGGGACATCCTTATAACCTGACCCTGTTGGGGAGAGGTGGTTTTGAGGACTGGTTAAGCGCTACTGCCCTAATCACAAGTCCAACGTTTGCTTGCTTTAGGGTCCCCCTGCAGTGCGCAGCCGCCATGTACAGCGGTAAATGTCATGTGACGTTCTCACAGGCGTAACATGTGCTGTATTCTTGCCGTGTAAGGCAAAACCCAACACGTTTTGTTAAAAGTGTATTTTCTTCCTCCGAATGAATAAATCTGTCATTTTTTAATTGGTTACCTAGCCATGTTGCCAGAGCGCAGCGCGGTTAGATGGCTTCTTGGTGCACGGGTTAACCCCGTGGTTGCCATACTGCACACAACGGATTTCTGTGTCCATACCGTGACCGATTCCTTATCCCAAACCAAGCCTCAGAAAGTGAAGCGCGAAACCCAGTGAGACGAATGCAGGAACACCGGGTCATTATTAATTCTCTTTTGTAATGACACATCGAACATCATTGACACAGCTGTGCTTTATGCCCGGCGGATCGGCGAGAAGTTTAAACTGAAGTTCTTGACCAAGCGGTTCTAGGGTAGGTATAAACCCAAAACCTTTAACCTACCACACAAGTTATTATAGCAGATTCCTCCCACACTATACACACACACACACACACACACCACCACACACACACACACACACACACACTATTTAATTTCCAATGTAATGATGAATGATATCAAATAGGCAATAACCCCTCCAGTAGTTATTAGTCATTGTAGCCAGCATCATCATATCACATTGGTGGGTGATTCGGGGGCATCACCTCTAGCCCGTTCTCCCCCTCTCCCCAGGCAGAGGGATTGGAGATATGCTTGCGTGGTTGGAGCTTTTCCCGCTCCCTTAGCTGCTAATGACAATACCGTGATAAATACGTCCCTCTCCTGTACTTGTTACTAGTTCCCTGTGTAAGAAGAGAAGCAGGATTGTATTCACCAGCATGGCACCATGAAGCGTGTGTGCAATGTGTAGTGGCGGGCCTTGACGTATATCATGTTTCCCACCACTGATATAAACCTCACACACAACACGTATCGATACAATGGACAACTCGCTCCGCGCTTGTTATCATTTGCGTACACAAAGTATCTCCTTAATTGTTTTAATTCATGGACCTGCAAATGAAGCCAACGCGAAACCTAATGAGCAGGGTTAAATCCCTCAATTTGTTGCCAATATTCCCAAGCATTTGCGCTGTAAACTGTAACAATAATTAGTAATATAGAATACATGGTAGCTGCTGAGTTACACTGACTGAATGGTTAATTAAAAACTGAAAGGCAGCCATTTAGTAAACCTGGGAAGAGGATTTTGCTGATCAGTCACCACGGACAACTAATCGATCGGCAAGCGTAAGTAGTTGTTTCACTAAAGGTAACAAATGCTGCATAATTCCATTTAAAAAAAAAAAGTTAGATTAAGCTGATTTTTCTGATACGTAATTTCAATGTGTTTTTAGGAGAGAGATTCAGCGTGAAGATGTAACTGGACATAATCCATCAGAAGATGCAAAAGCGCACTGAATTTGCTCATATTTTATTCACCAGGGAACCTGAGAAGGTTTGTAATATTTTATTTTATTTTTAAAAATTTTTTTCTATGCAGAAAAAATAATTATTTAATGAAGGACGTTATACGCTACTACAGTACTTGGTATATTGCGTCAATTAAAACCCATAATGTGAAACTGTCCAGCTAAATGAAACTGCTCGCTATTGGTCAGTGTTTTGTGGGACTTGCTAGCACAGCAAAACTGAAATCTAGTCTACGCGACAATTGAACCTACCAAAGGGCTTCTGGGACTCTTTGCCAACTTTGGGGGTTTAGTCCTCCAAGCTCCTTCTCTGGGTTAAACGCACCCAGAGGGCATTAACTCCCATTCAAGTCCGTGCGTAACCTGTCAACAGAGCTGATATATAGATGGGGCGGTTGTTAAACCCATGAGATTCCCTTGAAAAGGGTTTGCTTGTGCTATAGACCCGTCCTTGATGGGAGGACAAGGTTTGAGTCTCCGTTTCATTTTTGAGGGTCTGTTCACTTTGGTGGTGCATTGCATCAAGTAAGATTGGCTTCACTTGATGTTCTAGGTTGGTCGCATGCTCTGCAGAAGGTTCTAAGGTCTATGAATAATCGAATGACTCCTTAACCGTGCAAGAGAAGAACACCAGTGTTAAAACAAATGGGCACATCCATCCACTTACACAACCTCAAAGACATCTTCATTGGCGCAACCGCAAAGGGTAATCTTGCATTTGGGGATAGCACTTCACACATAGCAGGACTGATGATATGTAAGGATGTAGGCGGATAGATATATACAATTACAGTTTCCTTCCTTTTTGTCCGTCCACATACTGCTTTGTAAGGAAATGTTGTCTAGGCCTTCTTAAAAGTCATCCATTCGATCTCCAAACAAGTGATTCAGAATTCAGTAGGCAAGACATAAGACCTGCCCTTTTATCTCTGTGTTGAAGCCCCTTTATGGTAGTCATTGGATTCAGTATCCAGTAAATGTTTCTTCCTAGGGAAAGCCCCCTGTAATTGGGACATGGATAACAACGTGTATCTATTTTAGTCTTGCAGAATCGTTGGATTCGTTGGCCAGAAGATCCTTTATGTGGGCAGCAATGGATGATCTAAACCACTATCCCTTCAGACCATTTGAGAATATTCTGTGTACTTCAAATGAAGAGGCGAGTGAGTGTCATACTATTTCACAATATCATTCATGTATTTTCAAGTAATACATGGCACCATGCATGCGAAGTATACCTTTGCTATTGTTAGCACTATTTAATTGGCTATTAACCGCTACGCTGAGCTCTACTTCATCCAAACATTTTTTTTTAAAAACATGTGTTAAATGTAATTAAGTTACTAGGACTCTTTGTGGGATCACACCTTGTTTGGTTATGACATGTCTCGAGAGATTAGTCATGAACTGAGCTGAACAAATGTTGTTGGGTGTGTCTTGCAGCACATGGAAAAAATACAAAACCAAAAAATGTCCTTCAAATCGCTGCACAGAGACTTCTGTGATGAATCCCCTATGGAGATTAAGCAAAATTAGAAGAATGACAGAACGGCCACTCTGCTATAAAAAAAGGATTTTTGTTTGCCATAAATGTCAAACCAATGCAGTGCCTACGCGTTTCCGGTTCCAGATGGGGCTGTCATAGCCCAGTGCTAGATATCCCTTCCTAAATTTTTGGGGGGGGGGGGACAAAAATGTATAGAACAAGATATTGTCTCATGGACTAAAAAAAAGCTTAGATGACATAATGATATGAACAACCGCCATACAGTCCCAAGACCGCTCCTTATACTGGCGGGTAACGTGTACTACGTTGTGTCTGACATGCGTGTAAGAGAAAATCACGCTAATGGAGTCTCCGATCCTCCACCCTCGATTAGGCGGCGAACAACATACTCCTGAGAACGTTGATAAAGTACGGAACTGGCATATTCTAGGGGGCCGCTGTACGCGTCCTCGTGATCAGATTAGGAAGTTCCTATATTTGAACTCATGCTGAGCTGGAGTCCAAAGAAGGAGAAACGAGGTGCGGGAGCAACTCTGCCCGCAGGCGTGAAAGAAATCAGACGGTACTCCAATAGATAAAATAATAATATTACATTTATTAGATCACGATGGATCAAGGTCCTTCTTATTGACTAATAAATTGATATTTTTTTATTGGATAGTTACCTCTTGATCTCTTCTCTGTCTGTGGTATCTGCTCCGCACTTCTTTTCCCCTATTTAAATTAACATTAAATGGCTTCTTCAGTGAACAGCTGTACCTTTGGGGACCCTCCAAAATCTTTCTCAGAGCCTGCTTTTATAATGTCTAAGAGTACACTCCTTTTCTAAGTAGGATTCTCCAGCCAAAGCTTGCAGAACTGTTCCCTTGCTCCCGCTCAGTGTCGTTTCAGAATGCCTTCCCTCCGAGCGCATTCCATCACGAACTGCATTGAAGATATGAATGAAAAGGTTAATCCGTCTTTTCGTCGTATCGAGATTTTCCGAGGGGGGGCGGGGAGGGGGGGCGTTGGCGCTTTACAAGGTCCCCCCCCGCTCTCCCCACAAAGCATTTAAATGAAAGTGCGGGGTACGCGCAAGGCTCTGTCAACTTTTATTCTCTGAATTCAGCGGCTTGCATGGGTGCTTCGGTGATGCGTCGCACATGTGTAACCGCATCACGTGACTATCGCTGGCCAGACGGGATGTCATGTGAACGCCTGAGCTGACAGGATGGAGGAGACCAGTGGCCAGGAGGCTAGATGGAAAGCGTCGCCGCAATCCCTGCTCTAAATAAAAAAGAACAAACTACGCGCTATCCGCTGAACTAGAAATCTTAATAAATTGTGAATAGTGCGATTAGTGAAATTATTAAGTGAAAAACACAAATACAACATATGGGGAGTCAAATGTGGCCATATGGAATAATTACTTAAAGTGCAGCAGCCAGAGTCAAGGGGGGCGGGGCGGGCAAGACAAGCCTCTGCATTCAACTTGCCGGACTCAGGTCCGCTTCTGGTACGTCGCCATTACAAGTAACTGGCGTTCAAATGGTACACGTCGTCACGGGTATACGCCACATACAATTATCTGAAGGGTGACTGACGTCACGTGATCGCCGATCACTGAGAGGGGGGAGCCGTGAGCTCTGGGCCTTCGCAACTGTGGGGGCGCAGCAACAAAAAAAACGTTTGCGACTCCCCTGGCATTTAAGAGAACTATTATATGCTCGCCTGCCTGGAGGTCTGGAATATATCTTGCAGTGGGAGGAATAATTCCAATGTAATACACTCCAGCTCTCAGCCTGGCACCTGTTAAAAGGAACGCTAATGTACCTTACATTCAACACACACTCTAGTACTGCAATGTTGGCATTCTCAATAGGAGACCCTTCCCCCAAACCAAGGATACTTCAGGTATTGGTGGGTTAGAGCAAAGTAACACAGTCAATAATAATGGATTTTTATTATGAGA
>WSYH01019486.1:0-10063 GCA_036426205.1 Ascaphus truei | reverse complement strand
TATCTCATTAAGATTAAAAATGGGACGAAACAAGGCTGCCCAGTGTCGCCTTTACTGTTTGCCTTATCAATAGAACTTCTCGGATCTGCAATTAGGGGAAAACCAAATATAAAAGGAGTTGAAATAGGGAAAGAGACACATAAACTTTCCCTGTTTGCAGATGACATAATCATGACAACACTGAACCCACTAACATCTCTTCCTAATTTGCAAGCCTTTCCAGCAGAGTTTGGGGAACTATCTGGTTACAAAATGTTACCACAACACAATAAAACAAAAAGAGATACCGGCGCCTAGTGAGTCCAAATGATGGAAGTGCAGAAACCCGTAAGATAAAGCCGTCGTAGACACTTAGGCAAGATGCCCTGGTCAGAAACTAATAGGTCAGCTCCCGAGCGTAGGCTAAGAAAGCACTGTAACGAGGCAGACTTCCCTCCCTCACTGCGCCTGGGAACCGGGCTAATGCGAATAATAGGTTTCTAACGACTACCGCAATCGAACGGGAATACCCCTACGTGCGCGAGGTGAGTATACAGGTAGACCATTCGCAGCCAACCACACAGAGGCTTAACTGCCGAAGAGCAGAGGACAGAAATCCCCCGGGGGGAGAGGATAGCAAAGGGAGCGGTACAATCACCCAGGCTAAAAACTACCAGGTTGAATCCTACGGAGGCCGTACATGGGGTGCGCCCGAAGACAGAGCCCCAGAAAAGATCGCCCAGAGCATGCCGGGAGATGACCAGTCCAGACGGACAATCGAACTCAACAAGGGACGTCGAGAGTTAAGGGGGGTTGACCGAGCTGATTGCCCCTGGCCCATATGCACGTTGGCCAAATAAGAAAAAGCCACGCGATAGGGAACGTCCAATATGAACAGGAATGCATATAGAGAACGAATAAAAGGTGGACGTCATATCTCGAAACGAGCGGACGGTGGGATAGAGGTGCAACCGGGCGTAATACAGAGGAAGCTAGAGTACCGCACAACCAAATTAGCGAGACTCACTAAGAACGACGGGGCAAGCCCCTGAGCACTCATGAGGCCTCATCCGAAAACTAGCGCGTTCAGAACGGTGGCGGCCGGGTTGAGTAGACAGGACGCGACTCCCCTTATAGCACGAAAAACCAGTGAGGCCTCAGTCTAGAGGGCATGTGGTGCAATAGGCATGCACGTGTTACCCGAACAAACACACCACGGCAACGAATCGAGGACTAGAAGAAAAAAACCGGAAAAAGAGATTGGACCAGGGGTACTGAACATAACGCTCAGCCAAACTTACGACCCCTGAGCACGCTATAGCAAAAAACACATCAAAGACACGCAGCGATATAGACCATGACTACGTATTAAAACCGGAATAGAACCTGGGTCGGAAACATTATGCGAAGCCCCGACAAGGTGAATAAGCCGACGCGTGCGTAGGCGAAATGCAAGACAAGGAACAGGGCGAGAGGATAATTGCGGGTATGAGGAAACGTATGGCTGGCGAAAAGACAGACGACCAGCGAAAAAGAAAGGAAAAAGGCGCCCAACCAACCCATCGGCGACCGGGCGAAGGCTAGTGCCACACCCCGAACGCAACGCAAACTGAGTAATCGAGTCCTTCCCCTGAGTTTCGCCCTCACTAACCCCCTAATCTCGCGATCCAGTCCTCAGGCCGACCAAAGTTAGCCCAGCCTGCAACACCCGACCGCAATGAGCCAGCCCCGCCAACACGACCCACCGCCCGCCCCCCCGAGCCCTCCGCCCCCCCCCCTCAGCCACCCCCCACCCAACGCCCACCCCCCGCGTGCCACACCACCCCTCCTCCTCCCCCCCCCCCCACCCACGGCCAGCCGCCCCCGCCAACGCCTCGCCCCCCTTCTTTAGTTTCCGCTTCCCCTTTATGATCATCGAGACGGGAGTGGATGTGCAAGAGATTGCTTCCCCTTGGTAGGTGGGCACGCTAATCTGTATGTCCGTGAGATGCCCTCATTTAAGTGACATAAATGAAATCCCACCTAGGGGTTACCCAAAGGAGTTCCCACAGTGACTGTGCGTCCGCACACTGTTCTTAGTATACAAGGAGCCAGATGGAAACTTTGGTTTTCTGGGTTAATACAACCCGCTTAAGGAACCATATGAGTAGCCTCCATGGCTGAATAACTTACAACCTCCTCATATAACACCTTGGCCCCTTGGACACACACTTACCAGAATGACCTCCTATGATCTCTCGCACATTCTCTATCTCCTACCAACCAATCAGTTGTAAACCTTCTTACTGAGCAGGACTCCTTTTCCTAAAATGCCCACTTTTATGTTGAAGCACTTCTCCCCTTGTCGCTTATTTGAAATTTCTTATATTTTGTATATCTTGTACTTATTTGCTGCTGGTGAGCGCTCTGTCCATTATGGCGCTATTACCTAAACATATAACATCATACATAATACATACATAATACTACACTTACATACCTCTAAGGAAAGTTATTATGCTGGTCTCAAGTTGATGCCCCCACCACCCCAATGCCCAAGTGGATGAAATTGCATGAGAACAAAGTCATCTAAGGGATCTTGTAGACAAAATAACAGTGGATTTATGATAGGGGTATTGCAAATTCCTTTGAAGGTGAGTTGAGGGGGGGGGGAAGGGTTTCCCTTCTAATCGGGATGCAAAGTATATTTAAAATGTGTCCCGTCTCCCACATTCCCTTTCTAAAGGATTTCCATACCAACTATATATAGTGAAGGAACCGTCGCGGCGAACCGCTGTAGTATGGAATCGGGGTGCTTCAGGCCTGTGAGGTATCTTGCTTTTCTCGCTTTGTCGTGAGTCCAGGGCTTCATGTTTCAGTTGACCGAAAGTCGGGGGGAGGCGCGGTGGCAAGTGGCAGAGGCGCGGGGGGGTGGACCCCAAAGGGGACCGGACGGGAAAGGTGGCGGGGGAGGGGCAAAAGGGCAGGGAGTGCAAGGCAGGGGCGCAAGGTGGCAAATGGAGGGGCAGGGGGGGGTGGCATAGGGCAGGGTGGGCGATGGGGCGGGAACGGGTGCAAGGGGCAGGGGGCAGGGGGCCGAGGGTGCGGCAGGGGTATGGGTTCAGATGTCCATGGTCGGCATATAGTTCAGGAGGACAGGTCTCGGTCATGTGGTGTAGGGGCAGGCCTGGGCAGTGTTCGCACAAGCTGGAGCGAGCGGTGGGGGGCAAAGGGCCCAGGTGAAGCATGGGCAGGAGCATGCCGATGGGGCATCAACAGGCACCCACACTGTACATCGGGGGTCAATCACCAGGCACCCCACTAGACACGCGTGGCATGCAACAGCACCATGGCGCGCCATCACCACGACCCGGACAGGTTTGCAGACCGAGATGCAAGCAAGGCTGTCACCTGTCCCACAGACAGAATGCCAGCACCCATTACCAGCTAAGACAGTCCAGTCACGTCCTATAACAAGGCCATGGCACTTACACAACCCCCTGCACACAGGCCCGCGGGTGGCACTGACCTGCCGGTAGCCGCTGTCCGTGGGTTGACGGAAAGTCGCCTGCCCCCAACCCCGTGGCCGCCAGAGGATCTGCAAGCGGGTGGGAACCCGTGCAGCCTACAGGAGTGCGGTGCACAGTGCGTGAGAGTGTGGGGAGCGGACACAGCGGCATCCGGGGAGGAGGAGAGCGATGGGGGCGCGCGGTGTCGTGCACACAATTGAGAGCCGTGGTGAGGTGAGAGTTCCCCTGCTGGTGTCCCGGGCGCCGCCTCCGCTCTGCTCCCACCGCTGACTGGTGCGCGTGCCGGGGGGTGGGGGGAGGAAAAAGCGCGTGCAAACCCGGAGACCCGGGAGAGGCAAGCGTGTGCGTGCGGGTCCGATGAGCGCCGCGCCTTGCGGCTCGTGCATAGTTGGATTTCTCAGGATGATGTTCGGGGAGGACCGGCGGAGCCTCCGGATCCGGCTGTGTAAGAGGTGTTGTTGTGTGGTGTGTGTGTGTGTGTACCTTTGGCCCGTCATCCCACAACTCGCTCCCTCACCCAGGCGTTGCTGCCTCCAAGGGCACCAATCAGATTGCCGCTAGACAGTGCAGACAGGACAATACAATGCTTTCATCGAATATGTAGTAAGATAATAGCCTGAGGCACCAACCCTAATGACTGGAATGGTGTCAGACTCTAACAGGACTAGAATCCGCAGCCACTGCTTTTTGCAGCACAGGCAAGTCCCCCTAATTTATTTGGAGGGGATATATAAACTGTATACAACAAAGACAAAAAATACCCAATGCAACATCCAATGTGACAAAATACATTGTTAGATACTTCAATATTAGTATTCTCTGAGTAAGGGTCATTTAATTAAACCCTTTGGCCAAACCATTGTAAACCTGCATCCATGTCACACAGCTGACCAGTATGCAGGTCCTAACACTACCTGTGAACTTTTTCATTACCTACCTTGCATGGAGGGGGTTGGAACCCCTCCTCCCTTGGTATAAGACTCACCCCTCCCCACTTTTTAAGTTGCAGGTTTTACATGTTCCTGTGCAGGACAGGTCTATTAAGTCATTCTTCTCCCACTGCGAGGTAAATGAGAATTTTCACAGGTAGTGTTAGGACCTGCATACTGGTAAGGGCTTTGACGTGCTGAAGGCTTATAACGCTTTGGCAAAAGGGTTTAATACTAAATGACCCTCACTCATTAGAATACTAATATTGAATAGGTAACTATGTATTTTGTCACTTGGATATAGCATTGAGTATTCTTTGACTTGTTGTATATATTTGGCCACGCTCAGTTGACATATTATATATGATGTGATGGGTTCTGGGATTAGGGCTTGCAGGGTTGTGTGGTTTGATATATATATAGATGTAGCCAGTTCCCCTCTCCGCGCCCCCCCCCTCGTTACCTCGCTGCCGCTGGGGAGGGCTTCTACTGACCGTGGGGGGTACTCGACAGACCCGCCAGCACTTCTGGAGGGGTGGGGGCCGGTGCTCCGGAGGTCCCCGGCGGCTCCCGAGCAGGGCGCCGCCATCTTGCAGGCACAGTTCACGCATGCGCAGTGAGCCTCCGCATGCAGCGGCCAGCCAGAACATTGCGCCAGGACAGGCCTTGGAAGGGACTACAAGTCCCATGAGCCTCAGCAACCACCCCCGTGATCAGGAGGCCAATAGGCAAGAGTATCTCCCTGAACAGAGGGATTGATCAATTTCATGGGGTTTTTGCAGCATCCGATCGCCATCAGAGCAGCTAGGGGAAGGAGGTAGGGTTCAGGAGTCATGTGACTCCCTGCACTAGGCCAGCAGCCCTCTAGGTCCCAAATCCCTGAGCCACCACGTAGCTTTGTGTGTCTTTCAGGGCAGGCCCAGGTTGGACCCTGCCCCTTATTATCCAGAGTCAGTTAGGGAACACAGACGCTGCGCGTCCATCCAGAGGTTTGGGCTAGACCTTCGCTGTCGCTGCAGCAGCCATCCGGGTGGATAGCCCCGGACGTTATTTCCTGTAGTTCAGCTGTCATCAGATCCTTTGTGAAGCTCCTTGGCAGGTCCGGGCACTGGAGTGCTCGGCAGGTAACCATCACCAATGCACCAACTATCCTATTTATACTCACACGGGCTTGGCTGTACAGTCACCCATTTCTTATCTCACTTAAGGGACATATTGTGTGGGGTTACTGGACACGGTGGTTGGTATCACACGGTGGAAAGGGGGTCGCGTCCTGTGTAGACGCAGTAGTTAGTGTCTCCTCTAGGGGAGGACACCTGTTGATCATTTGCACAAGTACGTTTGCACTAGTAAAGTCATTGGTTGTTTTACATGCTGGTGTGGAATATATTATTTGTCTCTGCATGAACCCCTCCCCTCTTGGGAGCCATCACAGGTGGAGCGCTGCACACCGAGTACGAGGTACTCGTTTATTTATACGTGCCCCCGGCTCCCCGTGGCAGAGGTTTAGGACTCCTGTGAGCCTAACAGGTAAAGCACACCACACCTGGTAACATTAGGTTTCCCCGCACACACACCTATATGCGATGGGGGGGAATACCCGTTAATATGTAGCCCCTAAACACGCACAGGCTATACCTATCTCCTTCTACTGTGGTAAGTCCTTTTAAGATCAGGCACCAGTAATCATCATGGGTTTTCCCCCTTCAAGAGCCTGCCCTGAGTGTGTAGATGCAGGCCTGGACTCTGCTGCAGCGCGTGAGCACGAGGGGAGGTTCTGCTGACCATCCGAGGGTGGGGCTAGCTCTATATTAGCAGCAACTCCTGTAAGTGACGAGTCTGCCGTGGGTCTATCCGAGGAGATAGTCCTGCGGATCGGTCCGGAGGAGTTGAAGGAGACAGGCGGTTCTCACCTGCATGCCGTGCGAGGAGCAGAGAGAGGAGTGGAAGACTCAGCCACTTTGAGTAGGGCTGATAGCATATAGACCTGGTGGACCAATGCCCCTCACCCCCCTGCCTGGGGTGATCGGGAGATCCAAATCCCCACCGCGAGAGTAACCTCAGAGGTGGGCCGCGGGGTATTGAAGCCCAGACCATCCTGTCGGAGGAGAGACGGAGGGGAAGGGAGGAGAGCGTAGTAATTAGCAAGGCTTTGCTGTTTTATTGCGGCTGCTGGACGCCACTATATTTGGGAGTCGCTGATTTGCCAATAAAGACTATCCTTTGTACCAAAGACTGTGTGTGAGTTGGAGGCTGTTACCGGGACGAGAGGGTTATTCTATACAGGTCCTGTCCCATATTCCTGGGAGTATAGAAGATGGAGGCGCTGCACCACTAAGAGATCATGGAGGCTACCACCCCAGAAGCCTGGTCCTGGCTCCCCATAAACATCGCGGGAAGCTCAGACCCTCCTTTTCCTCACAGGTATGCACACCACAACGCATTGTAACTGCCCTTATGCACCCTAGACACCACCGTAAAGTCTGGGGGGGGGGTGGGGAAGCAGGGTTACACATATATAACTGGTATTATAGGCTAAAGCCGTAAAATTCCGGGCATTATGAAAACCCTGCTCTTGATTGGTTAAATTCCAGGCATTATCCAATCAGTAATGCCCGGAATTTTAGCTGCTTGCAAAGTGTTGATTTCAATGTGATTATTTCCAGGCAATCAGCTTTCAGAACAGGTGAGACAGGGCAGAGGATTGGTCTAAAAGTAGAGAAAACACTCTGAGACAGGGCAGGGGATTGGTTAAAGAAGAAGTATCAGCCATGGGTGACTCCTCCCCCTTGCTCCTGAACTGACATATTCAGTTGAATTGGTGGGTGGGGGAGAGGGAGAAGAGGGAGTCTGCAAAGCAAGTGAGTGTCTGTCTGTAGTTTTTGTGTGTGTGTGTGTGTGTTTATCGAGTCAGGTCATCACACGCACAGCAGCAATGTTTATGATTGGTCAGGAAGTATCAGCCACGGGTTGACTCCCCCCATCCCGAGCTGATGAATTTTCTGAGCAGATTCACTTGAATTGGGGGGGTGTCTGCAAATAAGTAAGTGGCTGTCGCTGCAGTTTGTTTGTGAGTGTGTCAGTAGCATGTGTGTGCTGTGCTGTTGTGTTGTATATCTGAGTAGAGGTGCTGTGGAGTGTGTCAGTGTCAGCAGCAGTGTTTATAGGTGGTAGCATGTGTGTGTAGCATGTGTGTGGTAGCAGCAGTATGTGTGGTGTTAGAGGTGCTGTGTTGTTTTAGTGGTGCTGTTATAGGGTGAATTTTATGTGTTTGTGGTATTGGATGTGTTTTGTTGAGGTTGCGTGTTGTGTGTGTTGTGTTTGTTGGGAGGTTGGGGGGGTGTAGAGTGGGGGGGGAGAGTGCAAAGTTTAGTAAGTGGCTGCAGTTTTTGATGTTGTGTGTGTGTTTTTTTGTTTGTTGTTGGTCTGTTATCTTTTACGTATGCCCCTGATTCACCCCGAGAATGAGTTGCGCTTGCAAGGAGTATTGCAAAAGCCCGGCGAAGGGAGAGTGCATTGGGCGGGAGAGGAGCAGTCCCTTGACCAGCAGCCCTACGGGTGAGAGCGTTTAGCCTATGGCAGAGGAGTTGCCAGAGATATGGCATGGTTGCGCGCACGTGGCGTCAAGCTATTTGGGAGAGAGGAGGAGATGGAGATCTCGGGGAGGTTGTCACCCACCAGCGCAGGCCAGTGCCCCCCCCTAGCCCGGTATCCCTGACGTCTAGCCCTTAGCTCTCCGCCTTATCTTGATCACCCCTTACTTGTTTTTGCCCGGACTATTCTATCAGAGAGGGAGGTCTGGGCTCAAACCCCTTTGGATTGCCAGAGTCCGAGAGGGAGCGCCCCGGACCCTAGCGAGGGAAAGAGGCGTTCAACACAGAGACCCTTTTCGAAGATCTGTGGCAGTTCCGAGCACCGGAGTGCTCGGCAGGTATTTCATCAAGTGCACCAACTGTAACTTTCATTCACCCGAGACACAGTGGCTCGCAGTCACCCATACACACACATAAGGCCTGTTTTAGAGTGGGAGAACACTGAGTAGCATAATTGGACACGGGGTGGGTCACCCGTGGCGATTGGGGGGAAGTTGTTGTTGGCGTCCGCCGAGGCCAAGTGATGGTGACGTCCGCCGTGGCGTGTTATATATGTGTACCTGCATACCGGAATGTCATGGCATGTAATGTATCGTGAGTTTGACCTATCAGTAAAAGAGATTGGTTTTAGAACTTGGTTGTGTAAGGGTAATTCTTGTATATACGTCCTGCGAAGACTAACTCCCCCTTTGGTGGGATCTGTCGCAGGTGGAGGCGCTGTTACCTGACATATATATTGCACGCACCCCAGGCTCCTCCGGGCAGAGGCTTAGGCCCTGTGAGCCAGCATAGAACACAGCACATAGTAACAGCTTGCTAGTGATAGGAAGCGGTTACATATGTGTAGCAGCAGTTTGTGTGTGTTAGAGCTGATGTGTGTGGTGTATAGAGCTACTGTGTGTGTATAAATCTCCAGTGTGTGTGTGTTGTCATGTGCAGCAGCAGTGTTTATGGGTGAAGCAGTTGTGTGTAGCAGAGTTTTGTGTGTAGAGCTCTGTTTTGTGTGTTGTGTTGTGTTGTTCACAGAGGGGGCGGCAGTGGTGTGATATAGATATCTGCAGTGTAAGCATATATAGAGGTGGTTTCATGTATTTACCATTTTATGTTAATAAAAAATCTATTAACTATACAAAAATGTCTATTATTTATGAAATAAGCCTACATTTAGCCTATAATAGTAATAATCCCCTCAGAACAGGGCATTATGGCCAGTAATGCCCTGTTCTTCTGGGATTATTACTTAAATAAAATGAGATCTCTCTCTCTCTTTCTCTCTTTCTCTCTCATCTGCAATTGTGGATTTCCTTTGGATAGTGAACTGCCCGATTCCAAGCAGATCCAAATTCACAAACATTTTTTGCCCATTTCTACTTGCTGGTGCTGAGAAGAAGCGCATTTTGACTTGCTGCACTTTGGCTGATAAAAGCCTACGTTTAATTTTCCAGACGCAATTCTCTTGTCATTGCCTCTGTGTGCATCGCCTAAACTAACTAAAATAGAGCACATAAATAATACAAAACCTAGAGCTATCTGCTGGAGTTTAGATGCTGAGAAGACGTTTCATAGGATTAATTGGAATTTCCTTGACAAAACTATGGAGATGTTTATCTCTAAGCCATAACATAGAGGAGTACAAGCACTATACAAAATTTAATGGAATGCTCAGAATTCCAGGGGAGAAGCATATCTCATTAAGATTAAAAAATGGGACGAAACAAGGCTGGCCCAGTGTCGCCTTTACTGTTTGCCTTATCAATACTTTCGTATCGCTTAGGAAACCAAATTAAAAGGAGTTGAAATAGGGAAGAGACACATAAACTTTCCCGTTTGCAGATGACATAATCATGACAACACTGAACCCCACATCTCTTCCTAATTTGCAAGCCTTTCCAGCAGAGTTTGGGGAATATCTGGTTACAAATGTTACCCCGCGCACCGTTACTACGTCGGACACGACCGCGGGGCCCACCATCCAACACACCGAATACCCGGGTTCTGCCCGTCTTTCGAGTCGCCCCTTCGTTTCCACTCTTTCTCTCCCATTCTTTCAACC
>WSYH01019485.1:0-10064 GCA_036426205.1 Ascaphus truei | reverse complement strand
TTCGGGTATACTTCGGTTGTATGAGGTTGGTGACTGTTTTCTGCCCAGTGCATTGGCGATTATTTTTCGCAGGCGGGATTGAGCATTTTTCTTACGACTGGGCGTTGGCACAGATTACCGCCAGTATATATATTAATAAGACTGCATTACAATCATTGTTTAATGCCATCTGGTAGACCCGCGAAGCATCAGCCTATTAAATCCTAATCTTATCATTTAACTTCCGAATCCTGCCGCCCGGTCACTCATGCACTGAACCAGGTGGCTGGGAAGTATTAGCAAACGCGAATGGGGCTTGCTCTGAGGTGAGGAGCGGGCGCAATCCCAGTGTATCTGCCCAGGATACATACTGGGTATGTTTTGAGTGCTAAGTACTGTGTCGCATGTCAGTATACAGAGTACCATAGGAGGTCATTTTTCTGGAGATTGCAATCTGCTAAGGACAAAGTTAATGTAAGAGGAGGTAAATTATCAACCATCGAGCTTACTCATTGCTTCCTTAATCAGGTATGTTTTTAAGGTCGGTGTTTTAAAGGTAAGAGAGGGTGCTAGTTGGATATCTATGGGGACAGGCATTCCAGCGAGTGTGTGGGCGATCAGGTGGATGCGGTTTTAGAGTGCCGGGGGAGAGGGTTTTGGATACCAAAGGGGTAGAGAGAAGACATCCTTAAGCCTTGCAACGCAAGAGCCGTGGATGGTGTATTGACAGAGAATTAGGGCGTGAGATGTAAGGAGGTAAAAAGAGTGTAAGCTTAAAAGTGAGGAGGAGAATTGAGGTGCTGTGACGAATTTGATAGAGATGCCAGGGAGGGATTTCAGTGCAGGGCGACCGACGGTGAGACAGATTTTAGGAAAAGCTGAGTGATCTGTGCTGCAGGGTTAGGTATAGATTTGGGGGAGGGGGGGGGGAAGGTGAGGTCAGGACCAGAACGCAGGAGGTTACAGTACTCAAAAGCGGGAGAGAAATAGGCCTGAGTCAATTTAATAGCATTTGAGCATTGCAGAGGAAACGGGCGTAATCTTTTTTAAAAAAAATTGCGGAGGAACCAGCGACAGAATTTTAGAAATGTTTTAAATTTGAGAAAGAGAATGTGAAGAGTAGTCGAGTGTGACCCTAGGCAGCGTCCTGCGCACTTGGGGTGAATAATGGTACTTTTTCCACCGCTACCAAAAATGTCCCAATATTTATGTGAGTATGTTACACAGTCCTCCGTCATAGAGATTGATTGAAATTGATACATAAATCTAAAATGGTATATGGATACTAGATTATTAACTTAACTGCAGTATGTAAACCCCCATCCTTTAGTTCTGTCTTTGCATAGAAGCCAGTTAATTCAAAAACCCCCACACTGATGAGACCCATTAAGGATCAAATCAAGCTGTTCTGTGGGTGGTTTTCTTGGCTATGCAACCTTACCTTGGCTGTCTCAAAGCTGGGACCCCAGGCAGCATAGCTTAGCCTATCGGGAACGCATGTAAATGGTTTTTGAAGCAAAACGTTGGCACTGTTGCCATTTTTCATTTCATTTCCCCAGAATCCCTTGCTCGCAGTGAAAGTCGCTGTCGCTGGTGTGATAATGGTGAAAGCGGGTTGGCAGACCTCCAAGACATGTCATATAGGACCATACAGTTTATTTTACATTTGCATATTTTTTGCTTTGCTGTGGAGGTTTTCTGTGGTCACTTTTTTAACTCAGCCCATAAACTTACTCAAATACCGATAATACTATACTAGTAAGTAATAATAAGTATATATATATCATCTTCATCATTCGTCTCTCTCCTCTCCTCTCCTCTCTTCTCGCTCCTCTGCTCTCTCCTCTTCATCTCTCTCCTCTCTCTCGCGTCCTCCGTACTCCTCCTCCCCCTCTCTCCTCTCCCTCTCTCCCCTCCGCTCTTCCCCTCTCTAACTCGCCCTATCCTCTCCCCTCTCTCTTACTCTCCTCCTCTCTCTCTCTCTTCCTCCTCCCCCCCCCCCCCACCCCCCCCCCCCCCCCCCCCCCCCCCCCCCCCCCACACACACCGCACACCACACAGCACAGCACATCCCACATCAACCAACACACACCCCCCACACCCCACACACATACACAACCCAACCTTTTTTTTACTACAATCCACCCAAAACTTCTGAGCTTTGAAGAAGAATCTCTCTCCTACCTCCCTCTCAGTCTCACCACGTGTCCCGCCCTCCCCCCACCACCCGCCCCAGCTTTTCAAAAAAATCAAATAAAATAATTGAATCACATTTATAGTAAAAACAACAGTCTGTTTTTGACATAAGTTTGTTTTATTGGTATTACATATACACACATTAGCCCTTGTTTCACAGTGTGTTGGTGTGTATTTGTGATCTTCCACCTGATGCGGCAGTTCAGTCACCAATAACATCCCTTCCCATTCCCGCATGTTGTATTGTGGATGGTGAGGTGGGTTTTCTTCCCTGTCCTTCTGGAGTTAGGGGGGATCCGATGTCTCCTGTTGGAAGCTTGAGTCAGATCTGGACGTAATCCATAAAAGGTTAATTTCAGTGTAGGTATAAGGGCGTTAAGATATTATGGGCCCTCATTCAGCGAGGGTTGATAAAAATAATCGTCAGGAGTGGCAGTTTGGTTATTGGGGGTCTCATCTATTTTTATTTTGGGTCTATCGGATCAAAAGCCTTCAGTTCTGCCTGTGATAGCAAATTTCCTAAAAAAAACGAGGTCGTAGTTCGATGCCCAGCTAGAGAATTTGAGCATTTCTGAAAAGGCTAACCTAACGACGCGATTCATTTTACTGCTGTAGAGGATGAACGGCTCTGAGGAAGAGCCGCCTCTCCCACTGAAATGTCAAACCGTACAACATTTGTTTTTATTTACTAAAATATACATTTCTTTCAATAGTGTAGATGGACTGCAGGTGTCGCTCGGAGCCTGAACCAACGTTGGTTTTTATGTCTCGGCAACACCATCCTCTTCGGCTCGAGATACAGGCCCTTTTTAGGGGGTGCCCGGTTATCTCCTATGCAAAATGTCTGGTCACTGACGCGGAACATTCAATGCAGAGGGAATACATCAGTACCCCAATAAAGTGCCTGTATCTGCATGAAGCAGGGGGTCCCCGGACATAAACCAACGTGGTTCAGCTCCAGGGATGACTCCCTGCACCATCTACACTATGTAAGAAATGTATTTAAAAGTAATATTTGAATAAACTAATAATATATTACCTCCCAGCCCCCCTCCGCCCAACCCATACAGGTACATCATGGGGCAAAATACTCTATCTATCCGTGGAATCTACCCAGATATACGTATTATTAACACTGTTTCAGTACTACAAGCTTAGCACTCAAAAATAAAAAGTAAGATAAATACAGTTATACTTACCTACAACTAGCAGCAGGTCGCCTCTGTCTCTCGCGTAGCAAGAAAGCATACAGTATATACTATAAGACATCTCTAATGGCCCCTAACCCCTTAATCCCTTAAGCGGTGATACTAACCGGCTATAGTCATTAAGGGTAACCTTTCCCACCCTACCTCCGATACAAACCCCAGGTGCCTAAGCACAATCCCACCCCTGACTGACTATACCCCACACTGCGTAACCCACATTGAGTAGTAATATGGTGGCTACATCATAGTCTCCTATAATAAATAATATATGGGCATGATAAGCCCTATACACTCATGGCACACCCATCAGTCAATACATTATACACAGACACACAATAATAAACCGTCATGATACATCAAAATATAAGTGGCGCAATTCTATGCTTCCACCAATCAAACCCAATGTGTGAAAGACACGTGATCCCTAATATTGAATTAAATTCACTGACATAATTGTGTTATTAAAAAAAACACATGTGAATCAATTTAGAGGCACACCCTAACTAGGAAGTATATGAAAAAATAAAAACCATCAAATACCGTATTGGTAATATGCGTTGCAGCTTACTTAAAAAGTAGAGTCACACTCAATCAAGCACTCTTACAAGAACTAGATATGAAGCAATAAAAAAATGTGACAAAACGCAAAATTGGAAGATACACAACTTATATATTTCAATGAAAATGGTGAGTATTGTGATGTACATTAAAACATAGCAACAACATAATGCATTTCGGTGTTACACCCACGCGAAAGTGTACCACACACTCGGGATGGATGCCAGGGAGTTGTTTAGCTGGCTGTTCTTCTCCTAGCTGGCTCTGGAAGCCATCTTAATCTGCGTCTAGTGCGTGATAGATCAGCCTGACATGCACCGAATACTCCAAATGTTATAGGTAAGACCAGCCCGGCGGACCGTCGTCTCCGTCTTCCACGTTCGAGTCGCTGTAACTGTTAGTATAGCCTCCATTGAATCAATCTTAAACACCACGTGTGAGATTAGTCCCCTCGAACGCTGTCTTCAAACGCTACTAACTCAGCGTGATAGGATCAGGCAGAACGGTCGCCGGTAGTAGTAGCACGGCACAATACCGTCTCACTCGAATAAGGGAGGTGACCAGGAAAGAAAACTAAGGCACGCCGGGAAAAGGCCTCCAGCCGGAGTAACATTGCACTAGGGGCTGCGTGTGGCCAATTAAAAGTTCAACCATAAACTCATGAGAACAAACAAAAATGGCAAGATCAATAACAATAATAGTATCTGCCAACAGGGAAAAAAAGGTGAAATACAATAAGTATCTCAACGCGTTTCGAAGCTATAAATAAGCCTCTTCAATCATGGAGCTAAATTCATCTCGCTCTCCTCAGTGTTATATACTACAACATACTACTATATGGTCTGTCATACTCTTAAGGATCAAAACTGGCCAATCAAATATCCTGTCTTGTGCTCATGGGGGCGGGAATGAACTTTGGCTCGGAAACTAACATTACATCAATTAGACATAATTCTGAATTTTAATAACCAATATTCGCTGTCAAAGAAAAAAGGATAACATTAGAATACACATAAAAGAACTGAGGGTATTAAAAGCACCTCAGTAAATATACAATAATATCAATCACTGCTGTTCACACTTATAAGTATAAAAAGCTTGTGCATTCAAATGGGG
This sequence comes from Ascaphus truei, assembly GCA_036426205.1. Classification (NCBI taxonomy): domain Eukaryota; kingdom Metazoa; phylum Chordata; class Amphibia; order Anura; family Ascaphidae; genus Ascaphus; species Ascaphus truei. The sequence continues at coordinate 5,007 of WSYH01019485.1, read as the reverse complement.
CCTGTGAATGGCACTCAAGTACTTGTAGAGGTACTACATGTTAATACTTGGAAGAAACATTTTATATTTAATAACCATTTAATAAAAGCCCATACATCAAAGGTTCATTAAGCCCTTTAAGGAGACATACAATCTAATTTGTGAATCCACAATGATTCCTGTGCAGACAAGCTATCAGTCTGTCCCACCCTGTCCCTTCCTATCACTTGGGACATGCTTTATTATGCCCTAAATGTCATGAGGAAGGTGTCTTTCTTCGGTGATTAACCAGAAATGTCTGGAAACACTATGCTTCTCAGCCATTCCTCCTAATATTCGATTATATGTTGCTTGCTGTATTCTGACTTTAAGAATTACATTTCGTTCTGCCTACATAATGTTACCACATGCGCATTCAAAGTAGGTACAACTATATATAATCGCATGTAATTCTTACCGTCTTGTACCAATCGTACTATCATATATACTAACCGAACATCAGTATTACCTGCGAAATCCTTGGTTCTTTTAGAGCTAAGTTTATGGGTGGGGTGCCTATATTTACAATGGAACACCTAGCAAGTTAAGTTCCCCACCAGGTTATAATGTTTAGCTACAACCATGCGTTTTTATCTAATGTATTCTCTCGACATCCCAATTTTTTGGCCCAATGTCACTTGGGGCTAAAAAGGTTTTGTTAAATTATTAGCCTCCTAACGACACTCTAGGTCTCTTACCAAATGGTCACGTAAACTGGATCATCCAAAATGGCCAATTGTTTAGCCAAACACTTCTCTATACTTCTTGTGATACATTTAATTGTCACAAAAGCCACAGCTATTTTTACCCCCATGTCTAACTTGCTGGATTTTTTAATTCGTTTGTGGCAAACGTCCACATCTCTATCCATAAATCGGTAAGGGGATGGAGGGGAGAGACTCTTTCTAATTCCGTTTCGAGGTGATCAGATTATAACAATATAACCCCTTGCACATAAAGCGATACTCATAGTTTTCCCTGCTTGCTTTCATCAAGGTTTCATTACTCTGGTCCAATTTCTTTTCAAAACCTCATGATTGGCCTCCTGGATAGTTTTTGATCCATGTTATCCCCTTAGGTTGCCTCGTCGCCATTAAATAAATTGTTGGTATCCACTTCTTTAAAAATGTCTCTGTTAATACCTTTCCATCACAGGTGGAAGTCATTCTCAGATCTAAATAATTAGTCACTTCTTGATTGCTGTTTGATGCGAAAAATCAGATTATAGTTTTAATCATTAATGAAGACATAAAGGGGACGGGGGGGGGGGTTGACTGACTCAAGATCTCCATCCCACACCAACCAGGACATCGGATCAATGTAGCGGGCGCACCTGATATTATTGCCTGAAAGGGATGAGTATTGGCCCAGTTATTGTTTCTCCCCCCTCCCAGTCCCCCCCCACATACAGATTTGCTAACTTGGGCAAAAACGAGTACCCATTGCTTTTCCGCATGCGCGGGCTGTAGGTATAAGTCTTGAGAAACTTGAAATTAATTGTGCTTCAATACTTTCCATAATAATTGTGGCTTGGACTTTCCCTGTGGTGTAGTGGTGTTCCCACGAGAAATGACGTCTATCGGCGCGCGCCTTACCGGGATGATCCCTCATGCTGAGTAGCGTTTGAACCGACAGCGTTCGTGCCTTCCACGTGTGTTTTAATTAGAGATTCACTGAGCTAATCGGTTACCGCGCTACGTGGAAGAACGGAGGCAGACGGTCCGGGCTGGTTCTCACCTTTCACCCTTGGAGTATTTCGGATGCAGGCAGCTGATATCACGCTAGACCATTGGCCTTCCGATCCAGTAGGAGCGAACAGCCAAGCTACAACCTCCTGGCCATCCACCCCGTTGTGGTAACTTTCGTGTGGTGTAACACCAAATGCATATGTTCTAAATGTTTAAAAAATGTAAACGCACAATCCTCACCATTTTCATTTTTTTTTTTACATGATGTCACTTCAAGGGAATGATGCCAGCCACTCAAATGGGCTGTGCTGAATTTGCCTTCGATGACGTCACTAAATCCCAGATGGCCGGTGTCACAGGTATATTCATCGCCAATCCGAGTGTGAAATTTGTTCCCCCCCCCATGAATCTGATTTGGCTGAAATACCATGTGACGCCGGATTCGTGACATCATCTTAAAAGCAAATGAAGCACATCCAGGTCTGATTGGCTGGCTCATTCCTTTAAGTGACGTCATGTCAAAAGCGAAAGCAATTAAAGCTGCGGAACATGGTGTTAACAGCCACTCAGGTGCTGTTAACCAGTTTGAGGCTAAATTGATGCACATCGTAGCCCTATTTAAGGCCGTGACGCCTAATGTGAGGCCCAAGAGAGACGAGACCAAAACATCGGTTTGGATTCTACCATGGGGCTTTTGGGATTACATCAGTAAGATAGAAGATTAAGAAAATCAATAAATGGTTTTCAGATGAGAATAAAAGGTGATTTGAAAGAGCGAAAAAAGAAGATTTGGGTCCTGTCCGGATCTTCAATGGCGGATGGCATCCGGATGCTGTTTGAGGCTTCGAATGTACGTGAGCTTCCTGTTACCCCCCGGGAGTCTGAGGGCCACCGCTTCTAATGGTAAGTAATATTTGAATGTTTGTAAATGTCTCTTTTTACAGGTTTATTCATTGGATTGTTTTTTGATTTTTGTGAAGGCACAATGACTGATAATAATATTAATAGCTGTACCATCTTTAGGTACAGATTAATAATTATTAATGACAATATTTGGGGGCATTTGTGCTTGTATTGCTTTTGCTTTTTTTTTTCATTTCAGTTTTATTATGGTGATGTGATTGTTTGTTGTTTTTTTTTCTGCTAATGGTAATAAATGTTTTTGCGATTGGGTGTTTTCGTTTGTAGTTAATGTTGTATTATGGTAGCTCATGCGTTTTATGATATGTTGTTTCAGATATGTTAGAATTTCTTTCTTTCTAGTTTATGGTTAAATTTCATTACTGTTATGTTACTATTCCTTTGATTTGGTTTTAAGAGGATTAATGGTGTATTTGGTTAATGGTTTAATTAATTAATGGTTGAGATGTTTTTATTGCTTTGTATTAATTTGGATTAGCTGGCTGCTGTTTTTTAAATTTATTGAAGTGTGTTTTTTTTGGAGTTTAGTTAGTTTTTATATTATTGTGTTTTCGTGTGTATGAATGTATGTATGAGGAGGGTGCATTGAGTGCTATAGAGTCTTATCATGCCCATATTATTATAGTTTATGGGTATGATGTACCCTATACTACTCAATGGTACGTGTTGGTAAGTCGTCCAGGGTGGGTGCTTAGGAACTCGGGGTGGGTGCTTAGAGGGGTGAGGGGGTATTAGCCCTAAGGATGGGTTCTCGGACCTTGCAGTAGGTGGGTTAGCGGTTGGTTACCCCTTTAGTTACCTTAGCGGTAATTAACCGCTAAGGTAATTAAAGGGTTTAAGTCCCCCCGCAATCCCCCGCAAGCCCCCGCAATGCCTAAACAGCCACTAGGGCCAAATTCCTCCTTTCAACCCACCCTCGCTAAAGCCCAGTAAGCCTGGCCGGGTGTTTACCCCTTCATTGCCTTAGCGGTAGCCGCTATTAATGAGTGCTTGTAAATACATTTTTCCTGCTAGGTGCTGCCTGCCGGCGGGGCTCCGGAGCTTCTATTAAGGCTATCAGCTCGGAAACACCCCCGGATCAATCCGAGGCAGGAAAAGTTGCCTGAATTTTTTCTCGGGTCGCGACCAAGTTTGCAGCTCATCGAGACCATCTCCCCACCAATCTACCAAATTTTTAGGTAATTTGGATTTGGGGGGGGGGGGAAGAACCCTTGTTCTAGTGCTGAGATTAGGCCCTGCCACGCCGACTCGTGGTTATCTGATCGCGGCGAGTTTTATGATCCTTTTTCCGAAAATAGGAGTCGATCAGCGGCTGATCGCCGCTCAAATTTGCGATTTTCTTTTGGTTATAAAATTTTTCCGTCGATCACAGGCCCTTTATTGAGGCACTTATTGAGGCTTAACTACTGAATATGAGTATCCATTTTGGTCGATAATTGCTCGATAAGCTTTCGAGCTTTCTGAATAGCCCATAGGGTAGTAAGATAACCAGGTCCAAGTGTGGGACAGTGTGCGGAGTTCGTGGGACTAGCCGAGCTCGAATAAAGTGTGTCGCCAGTGTACGTTCTTTCTACCAACCAATTAGATTGTAAGCTCTTTGGAGCAGGGACACTTTTTCCTAAATATTACTTTTAAGTCTGAAGCACTTCTTCCCTTTGTGTTATTTATATCTTATTATGTGTTATTTATATCTTATTATTTATATGATGGTGACTATTACTGCTGTGAAGCGCTATGTACATTAATGGCGCTATACAAATAAAGACATACATACATACATACATACATACATACATACATACATACATACATACATTCTTACTTGCAGGCATCTAGTAACATCCAGTCATTTTGTTTAATTTCTTAAAGGTAACACACATAGGGTTTTAGGAGTCATCAATTGCCTCAGTATGTACAGTATGTCATCTATACTGTAGTTGCGGCCAATAATATGTTGGTCGCACCACACATCCCCTGTGTGCTCGGTTTCTAGAAAAATATAGTCAATGGTGGTATCAGTCACAGTATTTACAGACATTTTAATTCGGTTCACAATAAGAACCCTGCAACATAAAAAATCATAGGGCTTGAATACATTCAACCCCATTCATTGGGGGTTGATCATCATAAATCATTATGCAAACGTGAGACATATTGGATAATCCATCTTACCACACTGGCACTTGGTGGATTAACTGAGTCTCTTGATACTAGCACTATCGTCTAATATATCTCCTTCTTCCTCTGAGAATTGTTATGATATGCTTCAATCTTTCATCCTGTATGGCTTTGGCTCTCTTGAGCTCTCCGATTCATATTAACTATGGTACTTGTCTTATGTGTGTGTGTGTGTGTGTGTGTATATATATATATATATATA
>WSYH01019484.1:0-10066 GCA_036426205.1 Ascaphus truei | reverse complement strand
AATTATTATGGTCAGAGTGCATACATATAAAGGAAATTCCCAGTTTGGCGATTAATTGATCTGATGAGAGTATCTACTGGGATATTAAATATTTTAATGCTCATCATTGATTAACACAATATGGTGAATTGATTTTAGGTTAAGCCATTATCAGATGCTTAATCGTATTTATGTAATAAAAACAGATTTCAGTAAGAACAAAATTACTCAAACAATAATCACAACTAAGTGTGTATTGATATTGACTAAATCCAATTTGCACTATAAATTTGGGACATAATAAGTGGACATTATTGTATAAAATCGCAAAATTGGGTTACAAGGAAACCAATTACACAACATATTGCATAACAACACATTGTCTATAAGGTTAGATACAATGGGTTTTCGTGTAACCCAATTTTGCGATTTATAAATAATGTCCCCTTATTATGTCCCAAAATTTATAGTGCAAATTGGATTAGTCAATATCAATACAACATTAGTTGTGGATTATTGTTTGAGTAATTTGTTCTTACTGAAATCTGTTTTATACATAAACGATTAAGCATCTGATAATGGCTAACCTAAAATCAATTCACATATGTGTTAATCAATGATGAGCATTAAATATTTAATATCCCAGTAGATACTCTCATCAGATCAATTAATCGCCAAACTGGAATTTCCTTTATATGTATGCACTCTGACCATAATAATTGAATGTCATAATAACGGAAAAATGGTCTTTTAGCCAATCATGACAATATCCAATCAGTCACGAGAGGTGGGTATATCCTAGGGTAGGGGAGAGGTTTAAGGTATTAGCCCTGAGGAAGCCCTAGTGGAGAAACGCGTTAGGGCAGACGTTTCGGACAGAGCAGTTTGAGAACGCGCTGGGACAGGTTTGGTTACCGGAGCAGAGGCAGCGCACTGACGTCATTGGAAAGACGGCGTCCACGAGAGTCAGAGCCGGAGCACATGACGCGGAAGTGATCCAGTACAGCAGCAGTGCAGAGAACGGGTAGAGAGACAGATACGAGTGTGAGAGACTCATTCAAAACTCTCAACTGCCAGATTTTATTCACAGCATGTGAGTGGATACTGTTTGGTATTTTTAGATAGATTTTAATAAAGGTTTTACATATTCCTTGTTCTATGTCCCTTCCATCCCCCCCCCTCTCCCTCTCCCCCACCTCCGGTGATTTCATCCCTTGTAAAGTATCGTCTAGCAGCAGACGGACGGTGATTCTGCAGCAGCTTCTGGAGTAATCTGTGCAAGTGAGTGTATGAGCATACAGAAATCACAAAGACAACAGAGGAGAGTTCCTGAGTCCCATGAGGATTAAAGGGCCTCATGCAGAGAGCAGCGCTATTAACAATCTCGCCATTTTTCCGGCGAAAAATCGCGACATTTCAAACACAGCACGAAAATGGCGAGGTAGGAAAAAAGCGCCATTTTTTTTTTCTAATAGAAAATCGCCGCGAGGCTGGCGAGAAACTACATCTCGCCGTCTGAAAAATTCCAAATTCAGAAAGGCGCGGTCGCCATCTAGCGGCTGTTTTTGGCGCGATTTTCGTCAATTTTCTTCCGCCAACTAAAGTTGGCAAGAAGCAGGAGCTCGCCGGCTATAGGGAGAAAAAAAAATGCCCGCGAATTTTTTTTCATCCTTCAGCTGAGCGCATCTCCTCATTACAATTCTCCACATGCAGTTAATGCTAAAAATAGCGGAGTTTGCCATTTTGCATATGGAGAATAAAACCTCATTCAAGCTACTTTTTCTTAAACTCTCCATTATTTCTAGCGCTGCTCTCTGCATAGGCCCCTAAATGCTTTAATTTGCTGAATTAAGTGTAAAGTGCATATTTCCATCTTAATCTGAAAATTTAGACATACTGCCCTATGATATTTTTCTTCTTTGTTTTCTTCCTGGCTATTTGCCCCTAGGTCGTTTCTTCCTGACCGTGACATGGTAGCAGCTTGGCATTATTTGATCAAAGGATGTATACCAAAGTCTCCTTTTTCTTATGATGGTATTTACACCATACATATATAGATAATATATATATATATATATATATATATATATATATATATATTCCCATTGATTGCTATCCTATGGAGAAGCGCAGGGATTCACTTCTGTTTTGCACATTTGTATGGCCATTTCCTTCACTAGCTGCATGCTCTTTACATGGAGAAGCGCAGTGTTATATTTGTTTTACATTATTTGTTGGGCGATTTTAAATCCTTTGCAGCCCGACTCCTAGAGGGCAACACTACTATGGTGTAATTGAATATATTTAGCCAAGCACCTGCAACTGCTTATGAGCAGTTTGTGGCAGGCCAGCCCCTCCTCTTTAGGTATTAATCCCTTGCAAGGCCCTTATTCCACTTCACTTACATGTGAGTATCTGTACTGGTATATACCAGTTTTTTAATTGCACTAGGTTATACAAGCATATGCTTTGATATTTAACCCCTTTCTGGGCTTTTTCACCTAACACTAGTATGCATTTAGCGTAGGGACTGCTTAAGAGACTTACCTTGACGTGGTTAGCAGGCTTGGCATTATTTGATCAAAGGATGTTACCAAAAGTCTCCTTTTTTCTGAGGTATTTACACCATACATATAATATATAGATAATCTATATATATATATATATTATATAATATATATTATATATATATATATATATTACTGGTTAAGTTATGGTGAGTGAAAAAAAGTGACAAAAAACCCTCCACAGGAAAGCAAATATGCAAATATAACTGTATGCTCATTGCATGTCTAGGCAGGTCTGCAAACCCGCCTTTCCCCATTATCACCCAGCATACAGCACTTCCACTTGCAGCAAGGGATTCTGGGAAATGACATGCCAAATGAGCACACAGGTCACTGTTTGCCTCAATAACCATTTTTAACATGGTTCCCTATAGGCTTATTCCCCATGATTGCTATCCCTATGGGAGAAGCGCAGGGATCACTTCGTTTGCACATTTGTATGGCCATTTCCTTCACAGCTGCATGCTCTTTACAGGAGAGAGCGCAGTCGAGTGATTAGATTTGTTTTATATATATAATATATATATATATATATATATATATGCAGACCTGCCTAAGACATGCAGATGGAGCATACAGATATATTTGCATATTCTTTCCTGTGGAGGGTTTTTGTCACCAGAGTGGGACAGAAGACTGCCAGCATCTGTATTATACAGTTTATATTTATGAAAACAAAGGACATCTTTTTTTTTTCCTTCCACAAACCTCTCTAATACTGCAGCAGACCATCATCTATGCTCAAATGAGAAAATAAATGTCAGCTCTTCTAGAACACTGACCAAGCATCACAGAGTGTCATTTTCTTCTACTCCCAGTCACACAGTATATAGGAGTATGAGGTCATTTTAATCACAAGGGAAAGATTGCAGGTAAAAATTCAATATAGCACGTCTGGACCAAGAGGCAGGAGGGGTAAATCTTCATACTATAGTAATGTACCCCCGGTAAACATTGAACCGTGGGTGCTATTGTTGCCTTACGGATTTTGTTTATTTGAATTTGTCTTACTTACAGACCTTTGTGGTCTTATTACAAAACTCTTCTGAGATTTGTCAATACGTAATTTTTTTTTGCAGTACGTTGTAAAAAAGACTTTTGATACATTTCTGAGCATCGGATTGCAATTGTTTTCAATGTCCTGTAAAGGCAACATATCAAATAAAAAATAATTTTAATTTGTATGCTTTTAAGATCCAGCAGCTTACAAGTGAAGGGATGGTTACAAGACAAGAATGACGTTGTTTTGGTACAAGAAATCCATGAGTCGGTACTCATTTATAATAAAGAAACAAAATCAATTATAAACTAGCCGTGCTGGGTAACTCTGCTGAAAAGAAGTGGGCCACTTTAATCATGGAGAATTGTCACAGTACCTTCCAACAGACTTTTATACCTTGCCAAGCAGAACCTTTTGATCAAACTATCAAAAAAACAAAAATCAGGACACGGTTTCTCATCAGTGTTACGTCAGATGCTGTGGGAATGAACAAATGAATCTGTCATTTGTTAAATTTTGACATTGCTGCCTCTGCATTCATTTGCAGGACACATCTTAATGAGTCTTTTGGGTTCACTGAAAGATCATTAGGGTGGCGGCACTTTGTTAATGTTTTGCAACTAGGTGGTCATAAAAAGATTTAATGTTTGCGATTAACTTCCGTCCATTTACTATAAATAAAAAAATAAAGGTTATTTTGCCCAAGAGGAAGGTACTGAATGTCCTCGATAGGAGGGGTGCGGTAAAGGTGGGGGGCACGCCCCCCGGGGGGCACGAGATTTTCTGAGGGGGGGGGGGCATGGCGCAGCACTTACAGAGGCCCCGTGCGCTTCCAAAGACATTTAAAATTAAATGCGGGGGAGCGGTGAAGGCCTCTGTAAGGTCCCTTACATTGGACTCAGGCGGGACCTATGGCGACGCGTCGCCATGGCAACGTGGCATCAAATGACGCTGCGGGTCACATGATGCCGCATTTCATGGCAAACGTGATGTCACATGACGTCGGGATGATATCAGAACGTGGAGCCAAGGTAAGGAGAGTAGGGGGGCGAGCCGGGGGGGGGGGGGCCGCAGGGGGGTGCAGGGGAGAAACATTCCACACCCCTGCCCTAGAGTGTAAGCTCTCAAGAGCAGGGTCTTCAGTTTCCTCTTTGTACATGATTGGGTCCATTTGTATGTAATGTTTTGTAATTATCAAATCTATGTACCCCCACTGTACGTGTGCTGTGGAATAGCTGGCACTTTACAAATAAAATGCTAATATAATCCTGAATATACAAACCCTAACATGCATGCATAACTCCCTCCCTTCAGTTTGGATTCCGTCCTCATTTTTTTCCAGTGAATGGGTTAATATGGCTTCACAAGGGTAAGAATGATCTGGTACAGATTTGGTTTGTCTCAATTAATAGACAATTCTGTTGTCTATAATATTTACAGACCACATGTAAAAACTACAAGTCTTTGGTACATTGTGTAACTTTCTTAGGGTTGGAATTACATAAACATTGTTTTTTTGTTTACCAAAGGTGTTAACCCAGACTAGGCCTTGCAAAGCGGAATGGAACAACTGGTCGCCGGCCGTCTCCACCACCAACTCGCCCTGACCGCCATCTCTCCACAGCTAGCTCACCGTCCGCCATCTATCCACAGCTAGCTTGCACGGCCGTGGAAGATCGCCTCTGGCCGTGCTCACCACTAAGATAAAGTTATTAAGGGGTTAACTTTAGGGGTTTTAGGAATAAGGGGTAAGGTTATGGGTTAAGGGTAAGGCATTAAGGTTAGGGGATTTGGCAGATCATTGCATAGATCATTGGTGGAAAGCAAGGATATAATCAATAGGTTTATAGCTTTCACTTGATCCAATGCAGCAACAGATTTCATTTTTTCTAGGATCCAGGCAAATTGCTAATAACTAGAAAGGCAACTGCTTGTAAGCATAGCTCACCACAAAAGAAGCGCGGACCGCGGTGCTGAGGTAGAGAATTGAGTAATGCCAACCCATTACACGGAGGCGCGCCTAGGATGTAGATCGGTCGTGCAAGCCAGATCAGGGTTAGAGAGGTGAGAATAGTATATTGACTTGCCAAAGTCAGGAGAGGAGAGTTGCGGATCGTCGGGGGGTTGCGTAGCCAAGTTCAGGATAGAAGAGTAGCGGATCGTTGGAGTACTCACCAAGGTCAGGACGGAGACAGGAGAATGGTCGTCGAGCCGGATCGGAAGGAGAGGAGAGGTGCGGAGAGTCCAAGAGATAAGCAGGGTCAGACAACAAGAAGTTTACAGGCAAGGCAAGGTTCACGGAACTGGATGCAAACAGGCACGGCATACACTAGACGATGATCAGCAATGAGTCAGGAACAGGAAGGCATATAAAGGGGAGTTCCATCCAATAGAAAGCCAGGAGGAAAGAACAGGAAGGGAATCCCTATTGGTGCTGGTGCACACAGGTGTGCCCTATGATGAAAGCCTGATCTGGAACGGGGGGGGGGAGGGACCCGATCGGGCTTGACCGCACACGTCACAGAAGTCATGGGGCGGAGCCTGGTATGTATGTCACTCCCACGGCCAGTCCTGTCGTACCAGAGCGGGGGCGGAGATTGGGACATGCGCAATGGGATGATGGACGAGTGCACCCATCGAGCGCCAGAGGGGGGGCGGAGAGTCAAAGCCCACGGACGGCAAGTCAGACCGTGCAAAGATCTGCGTGCGCATAACTGGTCCATGGGATTGCGATCCTGGATGTCTGTCGCGGAAGGGTCTTAAGGTGAAAAGACTGTCTAAGTCCGCCAGGATAGCGATTCCTCACACTGCTATTTTAAAACAGTACATTGTTTACTGAAAAGGCAACATGAATTTACTGACTTACCCAACTGAGTTATATTAATTTTACTCGTCTGATTCAATGTAGGTTTGTTGTAGGTTTGTTGACAATTAAAGGGAAACATCGTTCTCATTGATAAAATTAAGTTAATAAACCACACAGAATTCCAGCAAGCTCAAGAACCCCAATTTCTCCTCCTAATATAGAGGGAAATGAGAATTTTAATCAGTTAGTGTTTAGGACCTGCAAATTTGTCATGCCTTGATGTGGCTGAGGCTTATTATGCTTTGGGCCAAAGGGTTTAACTAAATTACCCCTTTTTCAAGAGATATATATAGGTATTTCACTGTGTGGTAGGTGTCATATTGGATGTAGCTTTGGACTTTTCTGTCTTTGTTGTAACAATTATAGTGTAAAGAGATTCCCACAGGTTTTTTCCTCAAATGTACGTAATTCAAATGCAAAGGCTAAGAACAGGTTAGAATGTACATAGGAATTTGCCTGATCATTGTCTAAATACTGACCTGAGTTAACTCCAATAACCTGGAGAGGCCCTGCTTACAACAGCCTATTGGAAAAGTGTGTCCATACACTATTGAAGTGTTAGTTGTAAACATCGCTTCCCATGTAATATCACCGCCCAATATTCTTTGTCTTAAACTGACATGAGTTGGGGGGTTTTTTATCAAAGGGTAAAGTGCAAGTGCTACTGTAAAAATGAAACGTATTTGCATGGACAAAGTACATTTAGAAGTACAAAGCATGTTATCACAAGTCTGCAAAACTTCTGTCTGTTTTTTGGTCCCCCTAGCCACATGGGAAATTAAGAATTACTTGCACTATACAAAAAAATACACAGTGCCCTCGGAGTAATGGATTGTTGGCATAAGTTGGTATATGAGACCTATAACCTTCCTCTTGTATATTCATGTGTCCTCTAAATAGTTACATTTTATAGTGGTTGAACTGCTTCATACAGTATACTGCCTAGAGAATTAAACATTTAGTAATGATTACAGTTATTTTCAGTATAAGTAATTAGGGACACATTCAGGTGTGTAAGGATTGAATTTTGTTATTGTTTTCACGAGGATGCCTTCTCAAACTCTTAATTGAAATATGTACTTTTTTTGTCCTACAAATATAATAGTGCAGTTAGCAGCATCTATGCTCTTACATACTGTTATACCATGTTCCTGTAATCCAATAGTTATCTAAAATTCAGATTCAATTTGATGGTTTTACATTATCATCATGAAGACCAAAGTACTTTACCCTCGACTTATTCCGGGTTCTCCCATGCTCACGTCCGCCGGCTTACATGCGCCCATTATATACTATATACTCGATACATTAGTAGTACAATTTTATTTTTGATGGCACTGAATGCAGTGTTACTATTGTTTAGGATTAAGGGATAAGTCCTGAGTGCAGAAGCGCGTTGCGCCCGCATCAATGAGAAATACCGTCTCCCTATGACAGCATCTAGTGCAGAGGGCGTTGGCTTGGCAGCTGTGTGGAAATACATAAGAAATTTGTATTTCGACTGGCTGCCGTGCAACGTGACACTGTGAGCCAATAATAGTGAGGCCTACCTTGTGACACATGGCCATGCCTCCTTGTGTCGTGCGTCATCGTTTGGACTATACACACAAAATGCTTGGACACCACGTGCACGTGCAAGTATGCACATGCACAAGCGCTTGTTATAATAACAGACTACTAATAGTATCTATGCAAGACTTGTGCATAATTATTAAAGATAATCACCATTATACCTTTTCCTTCACTTTTCTATAGACATGTATTTGTGCAGTGTGCTAGAAGAGTAGCAGTATTAATTGCACCCCTCCTATCATTTTTTTTAATAACATTGTAGGATGTCTACACAAAAGAGCCAATAAAAACAGAGAATCACAAAACAAATGAAGTGCAACAAAAGATAATATAGACCATAGAAGAAATAGAATCCCGCCCTGGAATTTGTAATCTTAGTGATATGTAATATAATTAAAACAGTTTATTTGTATTTTCATAATTAAGTTAACATTGAGCAGGTTTAGTGGTAACTATTAAGTTGTTTCTATACTGTTCGTTTCAATAACTTTACTGGTCAGTAAGTAGCTGACATAGTTTACCACCTTCATTTCACACTCATATGAAGCATAAAAAACCTAAGATTTTAATGATACACGCTACCACTCAAAGCTTTTCCTGTTGTGTGAAAGTTACAGGTCTGACTCTTATTCTCTAGAAAAGTTCCCTCGTTTTTCTTATCTTGGCTCTGAAAACAGAGAGCTGGAAGAAAAATGTTTTAGTGTGATAGCTGTGTGGTATTAGTGTCTGACCATTCGGCGATATTCTCGTTGTTCACCTGTTGTTTGTAAGCTATTATATTGTTTGGTTTGTGGTAATACTGAGAGCAGGAGGAGAACGACCCAGTGAAAATGTAGAAGAGGAGTGTGAAAGAAAAATCAAAGCAGAAGAATCATCGTCATGGGTGATGATGAAGACTAACAAGATAGCACTAATCTTCCCTTGAAGACCGGTAAGGCAAACATTTATGAAAAAGGTTGGAAACGAATAAAATAAAAGTGTATTCTCCGTATTCTGGGGACTTAAATATAGTGAATCAAAAAGTGCCGTTTGCATGAAATAGTATTTGTACATATATCTTTATTTATATATGTTGTCCAAGCTGTGCTTGTATTATAGCTGTTACAAGAGGACAATAGAGTAAGGAATTAAATACATAGTCAAACAACATTAAGATCAGGACAATAGAAAGAAAAATCCCTGCCCTGAGAGTTTACAATCTAAATGATATGATGGAACTTTAGATAACGCAGGTGGGGAAAAAAATAAGTGCAGCATATTTAAGGATGTGGCCCTAGTACCTTCAATATCTTGGAAAATAGGAAGGAAGATAATAAAATAACTTTATTGATATATATATATAGGCGCTTTTCCCAAGGGACTCAAAGCACTTCAGCAAGTTCTTAAAATAAGAAAACTATGAAGGTTTATTAAACAAGACCAACTAAAGGAAAGATACATACAGGATGGGATGGTACAGCAGCTATTAAAAGCCGGACAGGTCGGGTTCATAGTGAAACATGCTGAAGTAACAGAGGTAACCTTGTAGGTCTTGAGTCTGTTTATAGATTTCAAGAGAGGGGGCCTCAGAAACTGTACGAGAACAGACTGATTCAGAGAATGGGAGCAGTGTGACTAAAAGATCGGGGGCCCAAAGGAAGCTCAAGATGATTCTCGGAACGTGTTAGAAGTCCTAATTGCAGAATTGTGGAACTAGTAGATGAAGACTTTCCAAATACGAGACAGATATAAAATAGCTACAGCATGAATGCAACAGTGGAAAGGTGCTAACACAAGGGCCACACACTGCAGATACAGATCACGAGTTGTGCTATGTTTGTACTTTTTAATTGGGCATAATTGGCGCAGACGAGTGGGAATAAATGTTTCCTCAAATAGTAGCCTGAGGTTGTTTCTACAATGGAATTTGTTCTACCTCTAAAAAAAATGTTCTGTCTTTAGCATATTACTGTTACTTGTATCTATAGAAGATTGTTGAGTAAATAACAAACAGTATAAACAACGATTTGAACCTTAGCGCCTTCTGGAAGTCCTCTGCCAAAGTATTGTATCTCTATGACCTTATGTAATGAAGCATGGATT